>JBBPLL010000095.1:0-67311 GCA_038089755.1 Leccinellum rugosiceps | reverse complement strand
TAAAAAATGAGGATCTGGTATTTTGTGTCGTTGGGGACAGTGAGTCGGCATGGGTGACGGGTCAGAGGGCAAGCGTGACAGCCTGCCCACAGTTCACTCACCGAGATGAGTTCGGGGTCCTGACATCAGCAATTTCTAGCCGACGATTTCTTTGTGATGCATTTTCCGCAGAGAATTGCAAAGCGCTGTAATGTGTTCGCAGTCACTGGCAGCGATTGGCTGGCGGCAGTGACTTCGAGGTAGATCCGTGACAGCCGCAACGCACCGGATGGCCAGGTGGCGGGCAGTGACATGCTAGAGTGATGGGAACGTACCTTCGATGAATCATAATATTGTGTGACTACGGGCTGACGACAGTCTGACAGAAGAAATTGAGTTAAGTGTTGTGTTTAATTCTGCCTGATCCGGGAACGTCGTTTGGCTCAAAGTTCATGCATTATCACAGCAAAGTTGGGGCAGGTGATATGCCGATGGGGAGACGCTACCATCGGACAAGGATCGATAAAGTCACTGTGGCGCATTGGACATATGTCCGGAGATCAGACCAATACAAATTGTCGGAGGCGACATCGGTGCGAAAAGTAGGATCTGCGTTTCTTTAATGCAACAGCACGAGCCTGTAAAGATAGTGAGCTCAGTCGAATGAGTGGAACGACTGAGGGATGTGACGGAGCTGTCCGGAATTGTAAGCGAACGGTGTGTGAATAGTATACCGGAAAAGGAAAGGTAGTTGTAGTATAGTAAATGTAACGTATCTCAATAGCTGGTCATGCTTCAGGAGTTGAATGATGGGGGCGCGGACCTCCACTGGTGAGTCGTGACCAGTCCGGTTGGCGCAGGGTGACACCGCCAGTCTCGTGGCCACTTCGTCGAGCCTAACGCTCTCAGTCGTTCGAGACGAAGCACTGGGAGTCTGACGATCGACTTAGGACTCTGACAGTGTTCATTAGCAGTCGAACTACTGTCCAAAAGACGACTGCCGGCGATATTGTACCTTGATCGGTTGAAAGTAGTCTCCGGACGCAACAGCTGCAAGGCCCACTCCAAGTTCGTCCGCTGCCAAGCTCACGGAGCGCCCAGGCCACGGGTCGTAGAATTTCCTCAGGAACATGGCCGCTTGGAGCGATGGCGCGCATTTCTGGCGTAGAAACGAAAGATGAACGTGGAACACGGATCATCTCTCTTGAGTGACTCAGGTGACCGAGAGGGAGCCTGAGCCAAGCTCAACATTCGGATCACGGGTCGGTGAACAGCGAATATTCATTCGCAACGGCAGCGATGGTTAGTAAGTTCCGGGTGCCCTCGAGGTACATAACATCCCCATCAGCGGGCGCTATCATCGGATCGATGAAATCTCTGCAGCACAGATGGCCGAATCTCAGACCACGTCGGAGGCAGGATCGAAAATTGCTATGTTGTCTCGGTATATCTAATAATACAGAAGTCGTTTCATCGGCACGAAAATCGAAGTGGGGTGTATCTACTGTAGTAATCAGTAATTGACATCGCCATACGTGTAATCCGTCTCTGCCAAACCGAATTGCTGGTTCGTGGTATCGAAAACACTATAGTAGCGCTCCAGGAAGGCGAACCCGTTAATGAAATCAAGACCCTGTCCAGATGGTGAACCGATGTCACCGACGATCAGGTAGAACGAGCCTTGTTCGCCGCCGATGTAAGTGTTGAGTGACCGCGGCCAGATCTGAGCGTCGGGGACAAGCTCGTATGTTTCCTTGAGGCGAGAAACATAGTGAACGACCGTTCGGTTAGATGTGGAGCATACTTACGGAGCCAATGTTGAATTTGAGGTTTTGGAGGTTGCCATATTGGTCCGGGGTTATCTTCAGGAAGCCGGTATGCGGATCATTTGTGGCGCCAGTGGCATTCTGGTAGGCCGAAAACGCGTCTGTTACAAATCATTTAGTAGTACTCCAAAATTAGCACGGTCTACCCACCGGAAGCAAGAAGAATCAAAGTGGTGCCAGTGTCAACAATACCGGCAGTCGTAGCCAAGATGGTCTTGCCACCGTAAGTGATATTCTGATTGATGCCCCAATAGTCACTTGCAGGAGAGGTTGTGGTTAAGGGACTGAAATAATTCGGTTAGGAATTATCGGATGAGTCAAGCTGAAAACTGAAAGCTGACACGTAATTGAGGCCGTCGATATATTTGGTGGAATCAGTGCCGCCGAAGGTAAGTTCACCATTTGTCGCCGGTATCGTGGTGGTGGGTTTGTAAAAGACGCTGACAACTTCGTCGGGGATAGTTCCTTGATTGAAGAGGTTTCCAGTGACAGTGGGTATCTCAGCACCGACATCGGGGGCCTCGGTACCCTGAGTCAGGTCTATGGGGCCGATTCTGGAAAGATAGTTAGTAACCTTGCTTGGAATGAAGTCGTTCCTCTTACCCGAGAATGCCATCAAAGTCCTGAAAACCGTTGGATAGAAGAGCGGCACCGATGGATTGGTTGAAAATAGTGAGACCAGGGCCGAGGGCGACGGTGTCCAAGTATTCCTTTCCTAGTACAGACGCGATTAGCTCCTTATCATCATGTAAGTCATGAAACTGACCCATGAACGATCCGGAGCCATACATGACACTCTATGGGAATATGTATGTAGACGTTCCTTTTACGACCAAATAAATGTGTCAAGCTCACCACAATTTGACCAGTATCCTTGCTGGTGCTCGATGTTTCATACGGTTTATTTGCGCCAACCCAGGTATTTGAAGAGCCAGTGTCGACAATCAACTTGTTAACTGCACACGTAAGACGGAGCCAAACTGGAAGATGCACGACATACACAAGGTGGGCGGATTGCCGACTTCGATGCTGATCGTGTACGTGACACCGTAATTGACAACGTCAACGTTAACACCAGACTGAGGATCGACGTCGCCGCTCTGAACAGCGGTACCGCGTTTCTTGAGTGCAGCAGCACGAGCCTGGTCGTGCTTCAGGAGTTGGAGGGTACCTCCGTTGGTGTTGATGCGCTTGGCGAGTGGTAAGGTGACGAAGGGGGCACGGACCTCCACTGGTGTGGCCGTGACAAGCGGGGCGACGAGCAAAGCGATGAGCAACGATGCAGCCGGGAACATGATCGATCTGGAACTAGGAGAAGATTGCCACTGACCCTGTCCATCTTATAAAGTCCCAGGCGGGGGGTGGCTGACATCGACGAGAGGTGTCCAGAGCGTCAGTCTACACCGGATGACATCATAAGTATAGTAGGAATGCTAGAATGCTGTTTATACTTGCGTCACTTGATCACGCTCAATTACATGACCTCTGAGAGTCTGGGACGGGAAGGGTGGACTCCAAGAAGGTTCATCAGATCACCTAGTGGAAATCTCCAGAGTCGTCTGGCCAACTTTCTACGTCCCGCTGGCATAATTCGCCCTTTATGATATCACCATGCCGGTCACTGAGTGCCAACAAGTGCTTGTTTTCCAAGTGCGCAAGTGGTTGGGGGGTTGGAAAGGAGTACAGTGATTCCGAGTCGAAGTCAAATACGCACCTACTACTTTGAAGTTCCGCCAGCCGAGCTCGGGCTACGGCACGCTCTTGTCCCCCGCGTCTTTGCACATTGGATGCGCAGCGTCTCCCATTTGTTGCGTTGTTCGTAGAGAACCGAAAGACGCAGAGGAGAAGTAAGTACTATTCGGACCTCGATGAGGGTTTGGGCAAAACTCGGGGTTGGGTTCTGGTTTCGCCCCCAGTGGTCTCGCGAGAGCCTCCGAGTCGGGTGTCATTAATTCATTCATGGCACCACCGCCGCCACAACCTTTCAACATATAGAACTACTTTCACGGTTCACTGCCTCGGGGCCTTTGACTCCCACCCCTGTTCACTCACCTCCAAGCAGCACCTTCGACGTGCTCCGCGCCCTGTTTCACTTTTCCAGTTTCCCCAGCGCTTCCCTACGCGCGTAGCCTGATCTCCTGCATCACTGACGCCAGATGGATCTACTCGTATGGGCTCTCCTCGTCTCCAACCATCGTATGACAAGCAAACAGGTAGGCAGACTCCGGCGCATCCCATGATCCATAAACTTGAAGCGGCCGTCGGGGCACAAGTATTAGTGCTAGCTATGGCACTCTAGAATCTCAGGTCAAAGGCAAATTATAAATCATCTTTCCGTGCATCAGCTATGCAGAGACCCACAGACCGTGGCATCACCTTGTCCAACAACAATGAAATGAAGTATGTACTGACAATCAGCATGTATGTAAGTATTTTTTTTAACTACACGCACTGGCTCCGATCGATCTACAAACCCTTTTAGAACTGACAAACATCGGACTATTGTCCAAAATTATCGCATGTGCAATCTTACGACTTCGTGTCACTAATTGAGAGTACCGACCTTCACTTAGATATAGAATACAGGGCACTACTGCCGTCGGCTCGATGACTGTACCATGTGGTGCCATCGAATGTCAAACTGGAACGATATCTGCATGAATTAGACAATGAAATCACGGTCGAGATCCGTCCGAATTAACGGATTTCACCGTAGCGGCAGCAGCTGGACGAAAATGTGAGCAAAGGGAATAAGCAAAGGGAATTCTGCACCTACACCACATCTCGTCCCTATGCAATGCTTGCCTAGCAAGCTTCCAGGTAGATGAAGACGTCTCTTTTGCTTAGTGCTGCGAGACGCCACTTGAAGTCTTCTCCCACACCGAATTGAAACATCATTCATCGAGTAAGTATCATGTCAGTGCTTGAACGAACAGTGACCAAATTAAATACTCACGAATAATGGAACCAAGTCTACGGGGAACGAAGCCGAGCTCACAATCAGGAAAGCTGACGCATCGTGACCTTGGCGTTGAGTCGCAACCACTCCTTTGGTCTCAGACCCTGTTCACTGATAGCCTAGAAAAAAAAGGAAACTGAAACAAATGAACAAAAGAGCGGTGCAAGGAACCTTTGCAGGATCGGAAACAAAGGTATACGGCACGCAGTGCACGTTCCATGAGCACATGAGCTACGATGGCGAACGTGGCTGCGCGGAGCTCAGGATAGTATGTAAGCATTGCAGGATGATCCAACCGTGTCTGAGGTTGGGACGGTACACGCCATAAGCCGCCATCGGAGATACGATACCCTTCAAGTTGTAACGCGTCAGTATTTGGTCCCTCGCTGAGGTTGGAAGAAAAGACCCTGTATCTCAGTTAGCTCAGAGGTGCACTCCTTTGCCTGGCAAGACCAGTCAGGCTGTCTCCGATTTTGTAGAGTCCACAATAGTCTCGTCGAAACACGAGCCCTGAGTCAAACTCTGTCCCTGAACCTAGCGTGCCAACGAAGTGATCATCATTTGTGGACAAAACTGAACTGAAATGTCTGGAGGTCGTCGTTCAACCCAGACAGATCCCTTTAATAGTGCGCCAGACGGAAAAAGGGAGCTGCGGCCAAGTACTAGCACTGCTGGCCCATCTGTCAAGACGTTCCGGCTCCAACACCATGGCCGTGTTCGTCTCTCCCAGTCATGGGATCTGTATTTTTAGAACGAAGTGCTACCTTTTCTTGATTGGCATCCCTGGATGAGTCATTTTCTCGTCTAAAGACGGCCTCAGAGTCTGACCAAGACAACAGTCGCGCGTACAATATTCGGCGCCACCATTACACAGTGGCGCATTGTGAGTGAATTTCGAATAGAAAGACTGAAAAAAGTCAAATAACTTGAATGGCTAGATGGACACGTTCATACCGTGACCTCATCATAGAGCTCGCGAAGCGGTTAATTTGCACTGTTCAGTAACGTTCAATCGAGTCCAATTATGGAAATCATGGCCAACTGGTAGAACGCAATTCGGATGAGTTGTCGGCAAGCCTAAGTATGCATGGTTGGAGAAAAAAAGGGGCCCAGGCTGTGAGTGGTGATCAATGGCAGTAAAGGCTGGTACACCAACAGCTTATTGAACTTACATGCCAGCCGCGGTGGTGGATTCGGAAGATGGTGCGGGCGAACAGGATCCTAAATTAATCTTGCTAGTATGGACTAGTGGCTGGCCTTGGAATTCCGGTCGAAGCTCCAACTTCCAGATGGCAGGCTAGAATACTAGTTAGTAGGTAATGTAACGAAACATGCCGGAAATTGGAATACTGCTTTGGTAGATCTAGGGTTCTGCGAGACGAATATGACTGGGGAAAGGTAGTAGTGGCAGGACTTCGGGTGTGACTCGGTCGTTAGTGTGCAAGATGGCCCACGCTATTTTTACGCAGTGCCGTTGACCTCATTTGTCGGCGCTCAAACCAACTCATATCATACTATGATATTTAAGCGGCCATGAGCGCTCAATGAACCCCACCGAGACGCAGACGCGGCTTGACAGGAATGGCCGTGCGTTCCGAGGTAAAACCAGGTGCAGCACCAGCCCACAGGACGCTGTCACAGTGGATGTCAGCGATTGGGGCGCGGGTGACGCAGGCACTATTATCGAGGGACAATGGCGACGGTGTTTCTGTGGCGGAGGCGACGATATTGGACAAGTCAGGACCAGGTAAGCACCTTGCTGGACTATTGCTTGTCGGCGAGAGCCGCGAGTGGCAGACACAACTTGAACGTTTGAACGCTCTAGATAACACTCGGCGTCTATTCTACAGCCTATTTAAACCGTCTCCCGGGTAACAGTCCTCATTCCTTCTCAACTTAGACTCTCCGATCTCTGACCATCGCGAGTCCGTGTCTAGGGGACGCGACACCTTCGTAAGTCTTTTTCTTGCACTCACCTCCGACGCCTCGCCCGCGCTGACCTGCCGTCACATAGCAATCATCGGGTAGAGGCGGAATAGGAAACATTAGGCGTTCCTCTCAGTCTCGCGATGTCCGTCTCGCAGATGCCAGCCCGGATGACTTTTCACCTACCTGCAGCCGCAAGCCCGCAATTGCCCACCCTGGCAGAGTGAGTATTCCTCTCACTCTCAATACCCGTCCAGTGACATTTCATTCGACCAGATCTATTCCGTCGGACGCGGTGGTGCCGGAAATATGCGCTTCCCTTCTCGAGAACCCCAGTCCCTATCCAGAGACCTAGCAGAGATCGACCGCCAGGCTAGGCTCGTGCGTGAACACGCCGAAAGGACCACAATGGTGAGCATTCCTCCGTCAACTCACCAGGACCGTCCCTTCATTCCGAGATCCATCCCTGATAGCATTCCTCAGGGCGGGGTGGTGCCGGAAACATCATCCTCAATCGTCCCCACTCCCGAAATCCAGCCGCTAGAATGCATTTCACCGACAGGGGCGGTGCAGGGAATATTTATGTCGGAACTACCACCCTCGGGGAGGAAGCCCTGGACAAAGGGGGACGGAGGCATGCGCATCGCGAGGGCATGTCAGTACCTATCTCTCCCCTGTGCCTGCTGACAATGACCGGTTTCTCAGCCATTCGACCGCTGCCAATATCACCGCTGCCCACAAACTCACCATTGAGCGCATCCCGCACGGTAGAAAGATGGTACATGCCATAACACCCCATAAGCCATCGGAGATGGTACGTTTGTAATGTGTCTGTATTTGATCCCTCGCTGCGGTTGGAAGAAGACGACCCTGTGTGTCAGTTAGCTCCGGGTCCAGTGCTCTGCTTCGCCGCAACGCCAGTCAGTATTTCCAATTTTGCGGAGTCCACTATAGAGACTCTCTTGTAACCCATACCCCTTCTGGAGAATGGGTCGAGAGAGAGTATGGGAGAGTTATGGGTTAGGAGCGAGTCTACTAGAGTCAGTAACGTCATGTGCGGTGGGACAGTGGATCTAGAACCGCTCCTTGTCTTCTTGTCGACACATGGACCTTGAACCTATCTTGCCAATGAAGCGATCGTCATTTGTGGAAAAAACAGAACAGCAATGTCTGGAGGTCGTTCAACCTAGACAGAACCCCCCACGCCGGATGGAAAGGGGGACCTGCAGTCGAGTATTAGTACTTTAGTAACCCAGATCTGTCAAGACGTTCGCTCCAACAAAATCGTGTTCTTCTCTCCCAGTCGTGGGATTTCGTGCTTCCGGAACAAAGTACTAGTACTCTTGATGCATCTTTGGATGAGTCATCTGAATCAAAGAGTACCCCGTCGGCAGAGGGCCGCATCAACTCAGAAGTGATTCGGTCAGCCCATCAGGACAACAGCCGCACGTGCAATATATTACACGGGGGCGTAACGGGGGCGCATTGTAAATGAATTTCGAATTGAAGAACTGAAAAAGGATGTCAAATACGGTTGGATAGATACCACTGGCAGCCGCACGTTCGTACTCCACGGAGCTCGCCAAGCGGTTCAATGCACTGCTTAATGACGTTCAATTGAGTCCAAGGATGGTGATCATAGCCAACCGAGCGCAAACGTTCGTCCGAATTTCGAGACGGGGTAGTATGCGTTAAGTAACGGCCTGGGTCTGCTGACGGGCCCTGGCATGCTTCAAGTTCTGGCGTTGAAAATATGGGGAATATCGATTCAATGGATCCGAATCCGAGTTTCGGATCTATTAGTTGTCGTCAAGCATCCAAGACCCACCAAGCTGCGAAGAGAAATAAATATGTAAACGGGGAAAACAGGGATCTGCCCTGGTACGGGAGTGGCGATCAATGGCAGTAATGGCTGGTCGCTGGCATGCCAACAGCCTATTGAAACCCACATGCCCGCCACGATGGTAAGTAGATGGAAGACGGTGCGGATCAACAGGACGATCATGCATTGGTAGTAACCAGTGGCCGGCCTCGGATTCTGGAAGCTTGGCAGGCCACAATGGTATTTAGAATGTAACGAAACGTACCAAGGTCCGAATCCTGCTATGGCAGATCCAGGGTCCTGCGACATGTGGGGGTCAGGCACGGGCCAGCAGTGGCAGAACCGGGGGTGACTCGGCCGTTATGCAAGATGCGGCCGCGCCATTTTTACGCACGTTGACCTCATTTGTTGACGCCCAAACTGACCAGCTCGATATTTAAGCAGCCATGAATCCCCACCGAGACACAGACAACTTGACAGGGATGGCCGTACATTCAGAGGTAAAACCAGGTGCAGCACCAGCCCACAGGACGCTATTGGCACAACAGATGTCAGCGATTGGGGCGCGGGTGACGCGGGCACTATCGAAGGACAAGGGCGACGATGTTTCTGTGGCGGAAACAACGTCGTTGGACAAGTCAGGACCAAGTAAGCACACCTTATTGGACTATTTAAGCCTGCCTGTCGGGCAGATAAGGCTGTCGGCGAGATAAGCCCCTTGCAGAGATAACGCTCTAGGCGTCTATTATTGCAGCCCATTAAAACCATCTCCCGGCTTTGATCGCTCACTCTCTCATGACAGACTCTCCGATCAGTCGCTCCGTGTCCAGGGGTCGCGATGCCTTCGTGAGTCTTCTCTTTCTTGCACTCGCCCTACCCGCACTGATTTGCGGTCGCGCAGCAATCTTCGGGCAGAGGCGGAATAGGAAATATCAGGCGTTCCTCCCAGTCTTGCGACGCCCGTCCCGCAGACGGCCCGGATGACTTTTCACCCACCCGTGGCCGCGAGCCCTTGGTCCACCCCGACAGAGTGAGTACTTCTCTCTCACTCTACTAACCCTTCCACCGACATTTCATTCAACCAGATCTATTCCGTCGGACGCGGTGGTGCCGGAAACATACGCTCCCCTTCCCAAGAACCCTCTAGGGACGTAGCAGAGGCCGACCGCCAGGCGAGGCTCGTGCGTGAACACGCTGAAGCGACCACCATGGTAAGCATTCCCCACTCACCCACCAGGACCTCTCCCTGATTCCGAGATCCATCCCGAGTAGCATTCCTCAGGGCGAGGTGGTGCCGGAAACATCATCTCCGATCGCTCCCGCTCCCGTGATCCGGCCGTTGGAGTGCACTCCACCGGTAGGGGCGGTGCAGGGAACATCTACGCCGGAACTACTACCGTCAGGGAGGAAGCCCAGGACGAGCAGGAACGGATGTTGCATGCGCATCACGAGGGCATGTTAGTACCCATCTCTCCATCTCTCCCCTGTGCCTGCTGACAATGACCGGTTTCTCAGCCATTCGACCGGCAGAGGCGGCGCTGCCAATATCACCGCTGCCCACGAACCCACCATTGAGCGCGTCTCGCATCATCACCTCCACGGCGAGTTAGAATCCACCGGACGTGGCGGCGCGGGTAACATTCGCTCCCGCTCCGTTTCTCGCGACCCCGGTTCCAGGGCCGCTTCAAAGGACAAGCACGGCATCGCTGCCTTCCTTGACAAGCTCTCCCATCCACACCAGCAACACGCCCATAGTGCGGATCAATCCGGGACACCCCGCAGCGGTTCATCCGATGTCGTGCGCTGAGTGCCTGTCTCCGATAGGACCTTTTACGTGAATTCAATTGGTAAATAATATTTATCATTCCAATAACATACGATCTATGCATTCCGTGTTCTATGGCTAGCACAATCAATCAGATAATTGGATGTATGTACATAGTGATTTATATCAATCCATATGCCAGTGGGAACGACGACCGGAACGTCGCACCCACCATTTCAGGAAGCCCCCTTCAACTGCGTTGGATCCGTCGTATGTAGTATAAATCAGGACAGCGATATAAATACGACTCCTTCAAACAAACATTCTCACAGATCAAGTACTGCGTCCAGCGTAGTCCCAGAAAGAATGAAACAAAACACATACAACACATACATAGCCTCGCCTTTGGATCCACAGCAATACATTCATTCAAATTTATCCAAACGCTCAAACTGCCTTACCAAATCCTTGACGCTGCATCCACTGCTCCGCCTTGCTGATCGACCTCCCGTCCAATCGGCCTTGATTGGTGATAAATGCCGCAGATCGACCAGCCGCTTCGGCCGAATCGGAATCCTCGACTTTGGCGGCACCGACGCGTGTCGGAGATGGACCCGATCCTTCGGGTGCACCGGCCTGGGATCGGGCGTCCGCGAAGGCGTCCGGATGGGATCGCGTACGTCGCTCATCTGCCAGCTAGACAGCAACGAGTCAGGGAGAATCCGCATCGTCTTGAGCGCGTCAGGGAGTAATGTAGTAGATGTAGAGGTTACGCAGCCCTCCGTTGTCCCTGAAAGCGCCATCGCTTCTCGCAACAGTCCCCGATAACGCGGCTGAGGCTGGTTAGTATCTTGACGGGCCGTGGTCTGCGTGCGCATCGCACGCCGTGTCTGCTTCTTGACCAACACGTCCAATCTCAGCATCAAACGAGCCCTGTGAGCAAGGTGAGTTTGGACACCAAGACAAAATGTCATGCCAACTCACCTGGACCAGTCGGTTCCAAGACCGAGTAAGATAGACGCACCCCCGAGTTGTTCCGCAAACCGGTCCAAGACGGCGTCTTTTGAAATGTCCATCACGTCTGTGAGTACGTCAGAGCCGAGACCGCGTGATGCTGCAACGGCAAGCCGTTCGGCAGCTAAGCACTTGTCCAAACATTTCCAGCAGTCACGAGTCCACTCTCCCATCGGAGGAGGAAACAGGGGTTCAGGGAGAGTGGTCGCCGTTCTCAGAGGTGATAACGTGAACGAGGTATCGTTGTAGTTCATGGAATGATGCTCAAGGAAAACGCTATCTTCTGCATCCCGCCAAAGCTCAAGCAGCGGAAGGCTGCGCGATCCTGGTGATGTTTCGTTCCCCTGGAGCGCCTTCCACCGTGGGTTCTTCAAGTCTATATAAGACTTGGTAATCCCAGCGTTCTCGATCGTTTTGCGACGTTGTCGCGTGGCCTTGTTGGATCGCGTAGACTGCTTCCTCTTCTTTTCGGCGGCAAGAATACAATCATAATCATGCTAGAAACAATCGATCAGCACGACCCGATACACTCGATCGCAATCCCCTACTAATTTCAGGATAGCTGCTGCCCGTGCAGCAGCTTTAGGGTCATCGCTGGTAATCTTGATGATGTCCTCTCCCTCTACATCGTCTTCTAAATCAGAAGAACCACCCTCCATAACGTGAACAACCTCGGCGGAATCGAGAAGAGGATTGGGATCGTCGTCGACAATAACCGAAAGCTCACGATGGATCTGCGCCTCTTCTTCTTCTTCTTCTTCTTCTTCTTCTTCCAAGCTGGTCTGGTCCGAATTTGGGCACTCTTCTCGAGGCTCTACGAGTGGTCGAGCCAGAGTCGACTCCGCATCCAGATCAAACAAGGGCAAGTCATCATCCAGAGCCGCGAACTCGTCCTCCGAGACCGAAGGCGGTGGCGAAGCTTCCGCGTCTGAGAGCGGAGGCTCTGTGGCGATTTCCCATGCATCCTCGCCCACGTCCATCGCCTCTGAAACGTCCTCGCCGCCCTCTGCAAACGAACGCTCCATGATCTCGCTGTAGGGGAATGGGCTGACGGGCCGTCCCCAGGATTTCACGCGCGTCGGTGGGTCTACCTTGGTGGGGACCTTGAGAAGTTTATATTTGCCTGTGAATTCGCCCGTGAACTCGCCCTTGAGGTTCAACGCATCGTCATCGGAGTCGCTCCACGCGCCGCTCGTCTCAACAACGGCGCGCGGTGCACCAAATATATTAGGGAGCGCATGATCCATATCACTCGCGTCCGACGAGCTTGCAGAGCGAAATTCGTCAGTCCGTCTTCCAGAGTGAAAGAGACGCGCCGTAAACGACAGCGAGGGACCAGCACCCCTCGAGTCCGGGGACGAGGAAAAATTGGGCGTCAAGCGTGCGTGGAGAGGTGGGCTGCCTATCGGGGGTGTGCCCAAGAGGAGGAGTGGGTCGTCCGAGGGCGATGGTGGACGGATCCTGGAGATGTTGATTTCGGGGGGTTCGCTCTTGACCTTTGTCGCTGGACGCTTGAGACGCGACGAGGCTTTGCGCTTGACGGGTTTGGGTGTCGCGCGGGGCGTCAGGATGGCCTCGCGCGGCGGGGTATTGATGGACTTGGTGGGTAGGGAGGGCGAGCGAGACATTCTGAAGGGTTGAAGGGGGCGAAACGGCTGGCGACGTCGAGCATTGTTGTCGCCGTCGTTGCCATCGATGGCAGCGGTGGACGCTCGTGCAGGCATAAGTTCATATCGAAGAGTCTAAGACAACAACAGCATGGTGGTTCATATCATCACGTGACTAGATCTACATTTGGTTGCAACCCTCTGGCATGTTGGGCAGTCCATCGTTGCCCATGCTAAACCCGGCTGGAAGTGGTCCCATGATCTCTTCTGGTGGAGAACCATGCGATTGCAGCTACACGACTTGGTCACGGCACCGTGTGTCAGACATGGGAGCACTTACCTCGGTCATGAGCCCGACGATCTTCTCGCGGGACGTTTCCTCGTCGTCTCGATATGTCTCTGCCTCGAATTCGTCTAGTAGTCGTCTAATACACGATATCTGCTCCTCGAATCGTTTCTTGTCCTCGGGAGATATCTCGTTCTTGTTCTTGTCGAGATATTCGGGGAACTAGCATCGTGTTTCTCGTCAGATTGCTGAGACGGAGGGTCGCAAACACTCGCCTTCTCGTACAGCTCCTTCAATGGCTCGTGCAACACTTCCTTGCTCATAAGCTGGCCCATCATTGCCTCCAACATCCCTTGGAGATGTTCTTCGTTCTGATCGTCACCGCCAAGGCCCCCCAACTGGGACAGCAACGACTCGAAGGCATCGCCGCCACTGGCAGTCGAATCGGACGCCTGGAGACCCGACTCGCTCTCCCGGAGTTTATTCATCGTCGAATGAATCCTGGACTGAAAATCATCGTCTCCTTTTGGCCGAGAGGACGAAGCATCTTCTGCAGACGCGTCGGTCATACCATTCATACCCTCGACGAGCATCGCTTCCCATGCAGCCGCGAACTGCCGTTGCTGCTCCGCGTCCCCGCCAGCCTCCGAACCTTCCCGTGGACCGATCCCGAGCTCTTTGAAGAGTGCTTCCATCTCCTTGGAGAACTGGGTCTCAAGTTCGGTATCGGAGGATACTGGGGCCCCAGACGGCTTCGCAGGAGCAGGTGGAGCCTTGGGGGAGCTTGAGCTCGGTTGCTGGGCTGGCGGCGAGAACTGATCTAGGACATCTGGTAGAGATGAATCTCGGCAAGCGTGCAAAGGACAGGGTGAGACTAACCATCGAGGTCGTCGAGGTCGTCCTCGTCGTCGACATGCGGTTTTTGCTGGACGGACCCGGACATGTGAGTGGATGGATGACCTTAGACTGATGGCAGTCTAGTAGAATGACCCGCGATAACACGGATGTCCGGTTGCCTTATCTAGACGATTGCCTTAAGCTTCCTACCTAACGGCCTGCCTATGGGGAGACTAACTATCGCATCCGAATACCAACTGTTCACAGTCACATAAATAAAACAATCACGGTGACGCGCTGTTCTGCAAGCGAGTATGTGCTGACGGACGATCGAACAAACGAGTGAAGCTCTTGAGAGGACAGAGCAAAACGACGACAACGATCGACCTTTACTAGCACGAGCGCGCGGTGACACGTCTGCTACGGTATGAGCGGACGATCGAGATAAAAAGGGGCAAAACAGCGAACAGGGGAATGGAGAGGAAAGTGAGGAAAGGATAGACTCGCTCCAGCGCTCTGAGTCATGGAGCTCTTGAACTCGTTGAACGTTTGAACGGCGACGCGACGCCACCTGCCTCTCATGCTAGGAGGTGGGTTCCCTCGGCTGCTTGGCGATCTGCCCGCGTGTGGACCGCGCAGATTTGATCGTGTTCAAGATGGCAGCGATCCCTCTCTCCGACTCAGGGTAGGCGGCGAGAAAGCGGGCTTCGTCGGACTCATAGCTCTGTGTTGAAAAAGAAAAGACAGGAATAGCACGGGCCCGTAACAGGCAGTGAGTACGAAGTGGTAACTGGCGTCCAAGAACTGACCCGGAAATAACCACATTCACACTTCAAGGAACTCTTTGGTGATGACCCCACGATTGTGATGTTGCACTCCAAACCTGCGATGATTTTTCCCTCGGGACCTCCCCGAGTCGCTGGTAACTATCAGAGATAGCTTGCGACACTGGAATGTTCAATGATACTGAACGACGACAGCAATCAAGGGCTTGTCTGCCGAAGATGATGACCTTAATGATGTCATCATCCTCGGCAGACAGTCACGTCATTTTTGTAACGATCGGAGAGGCAAACTTGGAGAAAGAAAATGAAAGGGCAATCGCCATACTTGCTTGCTAATTTGGATTCCCGGCCGCCCATTGTTCTGGGACTCGTTGTGCACTTCAATAAACTCCAGGATATAAATTGCACAGATGTACATACATGTATGTCACTGAGCGAGAGTGACGGCGAGGGCGGGCAGGGAGGCAAGACACGCAGCAGGGGGTGAGATTGAGAGAGCGATGGTGACGACAAGGAAGAGGATGAGTGACTCAGCGTCACGAGTCGTGCGTGTGTGTCACGAACGGGGCTTAACCGCAAAGATAAGGGAGAGCAGGTGACGGGCCTGCGAGGACCTGCAGGAGCATTGCGAGGACAACGTAGGAGAGGGCAAGGATGGGGATGAGGGCGATAATGATAGTGGGGTTTGCACGTGCGCGTTGCGAGTGAGGGAGAGAGTGGGAAACGACGAGCGGAAGCGGGTGCGCTAGGTACCCTTCTGCGTGACGGCCACAGCAAAGATGTTGACGGCGTGCGACAAGAACGTACATACCCATACCCGCGGGTATACCCATGCCAATCCATACTTGAAGCTACCGCCAGAGGTTTGCAGTAAGTCTAGGAAACCATAGGAGGGTGCACGGGGACTTGCAACTTGAAGTTGTAACAGGCCGAGACTTCAAAGCTTCAAAGCTTGCAAAACTCAGACGGACCGCGAAAGTGCTTGCAAGATTGAGGCGGGGTGAGCTGCGGGTTCCCCGTGGCGCGCAATAAGTCGAAGCCATACAACGCATGCAGCGGTGTCTCGAACCTAACACATGCCTTCGGATATGCGAGAACTCCAATTAGTTATCATTACAGGTTTGAGGACCGGTTGGGGAGGGAGCTGGTTCATTTTGAAGATCGTGCGCAGTATCCGAATTCCAAACGACATTTCAGGAAAATGATCCAATGGTCTAATGGACTGCCAGTATGGTAACACAGAATGAACACACAGATTCAATAATGGAAAAGAGTCAGAAGCCCTCACTGGCAGAGCATGGGAAGACAAGTCAGAACCAATGATTAAGTTATGGTTACCAATTTTTGCTTGTAGTTTTAATAAACTAACACTGTACTGTCAAGATTTATGGAATGGCTATTTTTCCTTTCCTTTGCCTGTTACAACATGATTCAGAGTGGCACAGTCAGACTTAAACTTGAATAATTGCCATAGTATAACATATCCCTTCCAGTAGCAGAATAGATTTACCATCACAACACTCATTATGATGTGTTATTGATACAGTGAGCTTTACTATTAAATAATTAAATTTCTTTTTAGCTGTCGAGTTGTTTGACAACAGGAACCATGAGAAACATGTCAGGGAAAGAGGAACCAGCTGTACCTGCCAATCATGTTTTGTATGATCATCAGGAAATCAGTGTGGAGATGATATTCCCTGATATTCCTCCTGCCTTATGACAACACAAATTAAACTAGCTAGAGTTGATGTATTTTACATGTAGATAACAGCCAGATAGTTGAAATTTTGCTCAGTTGAAATTTTCAAGGGTATATCTAGGTATATCATCAATATCTAGACATATCATCACTTCACCAATTTCCTGATGCATATTGATATAGCTAGTCATGCCATTACTGATAATGAACTGTGCTACTACACTGCTACACAGTGCTCTGTAGCATGAACATGTACAAAATAATATTCTCATTCCATGATACATATACTTAAGCACAATATGTAGCACTTTTTGATTATCAATGTACTTATTAGATGAAGCTATATAAATAATTATCAAGTCATTAAAATTCCTCTGCCAGTGCCACACTGTGATTTAAATTTATTCCATTACAAAGCTTGTGAGTCTCTTGTGATTCTTTGTCTCTGTCTGTCTCTGAGGTACACATGGTGTATAGCATTTTATTACGGCCCATGATGGAGCACTCCCAGAGACCAGAATCCTGCCCAACCTTGTGGAATACCTTTAGATTCTAAGTGCATTCAACCATGCTCTTTAATCAAATTATCAATGAAAAACAGTAACTCTTCAGATTTCGATCAGAGATTTTGGTAGCCAGCCTTCAAGTTGGGTGAGTTAGATGGTCATTTAACAGTCTGCAGAATACTCGAAGCAGTCCCTCTATTTCCAGCTGAATTACAACTCAGGAAGTCATTGTGCACCTGGCAGCAGCACAAACCAAATCCACAGGAATATAACCTTCCAAGCTTGCAAGAGGCAAGGTGAATCAAGGCAAATACATTATCCCAAAGCACATGCGCTCGAGAACTACAGTTGCATTGCGTCCTCCTTCTCGTACCCAGGATTCTTTTGTAGGATGACGAAACCTTCCAAGACGTGCGCATACGGAATATATTCTTCCGTTGCAAGCTCCGCTCTCTCCGTCGTGCCCAAACGCACCGGCGTTTGGTGGGTCTGGAAACCAGATATCGTGCGAGGCTTTCCAGCTTGTCCGACCACGTCGACGGCCTCGCAGACGACATGAGCACCATACCAAAGCTACTAGTCGAAAATGACTCTCGACTCACCTGGCCTACGCGAACTGTCACGGGGAAATTCTCGAGGTCTTCGTTGAGTGTGATCAAGAACCGCGGGTACATGGCGGTCACGAGGTAGTACAACATCCAATGATACTTCTCCAGCACGACTAACAGTGCAATTAAACGTCAACTCGATGTCGTCTTTGACATGAATGCATCACTTACAAGCTTTGGCGTCCGTGAACGCCGTGAGCGTCGCCAATAAACCAGCGACGGCCGGTCGACTCATGATGTTGCGGTCAGAGAAGAAGGGATTGATCCCTATCGTACCCTTGCCCATGTGCACCAATCCTTGTGCGATGCGCACCGTGAACAAACAATCCGGCTCCTTGTAGTAGTACCCAGCCAGTTGTCGGAGCATTTGAGCCAGACGAGCATTGTTGGTTCCTGCGCCAACAAGACCCATCGCAAAGATAGCATTGAGTGCGACCTGAAGGTCGCTGTCATGGCTGTATTTCGAGAGCGTGTCGAGAACAGGGAGTTGGGGATTCGAAGCGCTGATCAGACCGAGGGCGAGAGGAACAGACTTGCGGATGGTAGGATCACCATAGTGCATCTGTTGTCGCTTATAAGCCAGTTACATACAGATTCTGAACCGTACAAGCTTACCAGATGGTTAAACTGTCGCATAGACATTTCCGAACCAATTTCCTCACCCATTGCAATTACGGATATGCCAAGCACGGCGAAAGATAGGAAGGTATCGTCCGTTTTTTTCTCATCTTCCTTATCTTCCTTCTTATCGTCTTTCTTTTCCTCCTTTTCTGCCTCTTCTTTCTCCTTTACGGCTTCCAGATGTTCGCCGCACAAATGAAGAAGTCTCTGTACACGCAAGACATTTCCCGTTGCCGCAAACGAACAGACCTCTACAAGAATCTGGGCCTGTCTTGATATCGGGTGCTCGATAGCTTTAAGGGTTTCGAGCGTTGCGTCTGACGCGTCCTGAAGTCCTAAAGATCTTCGGTCAACGGAACGTCCATTTGTGAGCAATGATGGACGTATTTACCAACGTAGAGAAGGGCGAGCCCCAGGGCTAAGAACCGTCCCCATTTGTCCCCGAGCGATTTCTCGTCTCTTTCCATCAGAGTTTGCAGAATAGTACTGGTAATTTCGCCATTGCCACTACCAACGAACACAAAACCAAGTGAAAGAGCGCTCAATGCGGTGACCTCGGTCGAACTGGACTCATCCGCAATCGCAGGGAGGAGAAGGTTAAGTAGATCTTCACGGTGCGAGCCAACGTACGCCAGCCCAAGTCCGACGATAGAAGCGGTTTTCAGGGGCAGTGAGGGATTTGTTACATACTCTCCCAGAAGGGCAAAAGCAGCGTCGGCTTCCGTACGGACGCCCGAGTTCAAGAGACCTGTCGCGAGAAGGGCGCCCGCCTTGATGTGCTCTTCCGACGAATATGTGTACTTGTCGACATGACTGAGACCGATATCGGTGTCCCAGAGTAAACCGAGCCCCAAACTGGCAGCAGCACTCATCATACCTGCAATGTTTTAGTAGAAGCCATAACGTATAGTTCAAAACCGACCGTGATCCTTATTCTTGTACACCCAGCTGTTACCCTCCTCCGCTTCAACCATAAGCTTGTCGTTTCCGAATCCAGCATTGACAAATGCGTTGACAAATGTACCTGCCAGGTTTCCCCGGGCAGAGTCGACGTTCGCAGACAAGCTCCCTCCTATTGGCAGAGCGAAAGTATTCTTGTCAATTCGACCACGATGAGACGAACTTACGTGTATTCTCCAGGTGGCTCTTGTACACATCTTCCAAGCTCTTGGGATCAGAAACGCCAACTTCTTTTCCAAAGTCCTTGAAATATCTACTCAAGTGGGTGTTACTGAGGCACTCCACGATATCCTCGGGTAGCTCTGTTTCTGCGTCGGCGTCTTCGGACGGCGGGGGTTGTAGCCATTCTAATGGTATTTGCGCACGTGAGAGAAGGAGAGCAAGCTGACGTCTCATAATCCTGAACGTTTGGCTTAGAATAGGACAAAAAGATCAGCGAAGAGCGCGATACTGACGGATTTCCGGAGGCGTTGAAGTCTTGCCGAATCAACTTGGGATCATTCAGCCGAACTGCTACGCTGAGAGCCTCAGGGAACTTGGAAAATTGAAGATAGATGTTGTGGATGGCCCGCAGGAAAGCGACATCATCTGGAGGCGGTAGAAGAGTTACACATCTGAGAGGTCTTGAGATATAATGAACGCCCGATATGCATTGATACTAACCGGTCCATGTACGTGCAGACACGTCCAAACGTATTGACGTCAATCAACCCTGCTATTCGATCCACCATTTCGAGCTCCACAAAGAGATCCACGGCGTCTGGCTCAGCGTTATGACTGATGAAGAATTTGGCGCATTCCAATGCAAGCGCTCGTAAGTCTTCGATAGTCCCAGGGATCTTGACAGGTTCGGGTTTGGGAGTGGCATCATCCTTCGTGGTAGGCGGGGAAGAAACTGATTCTTCACCCTCTTGGCGGATTGTGTATTCTTCTCCGAGTTCCGCTGCTAGATGGCGAACGTACTCATGTCCCCATGAACCCGGCTCCGGTATCGTCGATGATGGTGGTAGAAGGGAGCCTGAGAGAAGCCGATACCGGAGTGTCCCCCGTGGCTGCGTATCTGAGTACGTCATAGCGAGCACAGATAAGATGTCGGCAAAGAGACTCTACAAAAGAATAAGATACGTGGTATGGGCATCTCGGAAATACTTGCCTTGTCCTCTGATGGGGCCCACGTATCAAAAAGCTTCTGGAGCTCGGGGTAGTGAGGACGGAGGAACTTGAGAGGTTTGGGAACCGATGTCATGGAAGACGTGGAGGTTCTTATGAGTACGCGCAGAGTCTCGAGAGCAGGCCGATACAGCCCGGTATCGGGTTCCTGATCAAGGCGTATGTGTGAGCACGGACTGGAGAAGGGAAATGACATGCCTTGAATCTCTCGATCAACAGCTCGAGCTCAGATTTGAGCTGAGCGTCCGCTTCAGACTGTTGTATGTGCTGTCAGCTCTCGGCGCGTTGATCGCGGTCGTCTGTCGTACCAACTCCTCCTCTTCTTCCTTCTTGTTACCATTGGCTTTGGGCGCGTCCGCTTTCTTCTCCGGAGTTTTCTTCTCTTCCTCCTCCTCTTCCTTCTTCTTCTTGGGGTCTTGTGATGGTACTTTTATTTCCGCAGTGGGACGTTGCGCCATGTTGAAAGTCGCGAAGAAGAGTAGTCTATGGATGTGGAGTCGAGGACGCGCGTCGCATGTGGCTACCAAAAGCGGTTGTTTGGCAAGGGCCTCCGTTCCAAACAACCGCTGCCTTGAGCATCCTTACATGGTCACATCTTGAAATTATCAACCAAGATGGCGGTACGTTCGTTTCTCATTATCATGCATAACTTCTCGTTTGATTTGTTTCACAGAGAAAAACAAGACGTGGCCGGAGAAATCGCAACAAAACTCGTCCTGCTGAAGAGGACGATGAGCGAGGCATGCTCGAGCGGGCCGACATGCACAACGAGCGATTCACGACCTATTACAGGGCGCAGAATATTATTCCGGATGATGAGTGGGAGCATTTTATGGATTCGTTGCGTCGACCGCTTCCAACCACCTTTCGAATGACCGGAAGCAGACAGTATGGTTCATTACTGATCAGAGTAGATATATTTGTTCTCACTGCGATGAAGGATAGCACAAACGCTTGGAGAAACGGTTCAGGAGACATACGTTCCCCTCCTGCAAAACGTCACCTTCGAAAACGAGGTCATCCCCCCTCCTGCCCAAATACCCTGGTGAGCTCCAGTCGCGTGTATCTAGACCTTACACGTATGAAATGCACAGGTACCCTGAAGGGCTCGCATGGCAGTTCAATGTATCCAAAAAAGTATTAAGGAAGTCTCCCGAGTTCACAAAATTTCACTCCTTTCTCGTGCACGAAACAGAAGTGGTCAGTTCTCATCGTCATTTGCTCGACATACAACTCATGTATGGCCAAGGGCAACATATCCAGACAGGAAGCCGTGAGCATGTTACCGCCGCTCCTCCTCGACGTCCAGCCCCATCACAAGGTCAGTGTAGGTTCGAGTCACATCACAGATCTTCCCAAGCGTTCATGTTGTAGGTCATCGATATGTGTGCGTCACCTGGATCTAAGGTAACATTTCAACCACCCAACCAACGTCAATATTTAATCTCGACAAAAGACGGCTCAACTACTCGAAGCACTACATGCTAATGATACTGTCACCGCAACATCAAGTCCGCCTGGCCTCCTTATCGCCAACGACAGCGATTCCAGACGCGCCCATCTTCTCATCCACCAATCCGCCCGTCTCCCAAGCACAGCTTTCATGGTCACCAACCTAGATGCATCGATCTACCCGATCATTCGATCAACTGCGACAGACAAACGTCGCTCGGTCAAAAAGACCCCGAGTCAACTCTTATTCGATCGCATCCTTTGCGACGTTCCGTGCAGCGGAGACGGAACACTGCGAAAGAACATTGGTATCTGGAAGCGTTGGCAACCCTTGGACGGGAATGGTTTGCATGGGTGCGTTTGACCAGATTCGCCCCCCCTCTGAACCTCTGACAATGCTCTCGAAGACTTCAAAATCGCATCCTCCAACGCGCCATGCGTATGTTGGAGCCCGATGGTCGCATCGTATACTCCACCTGTTCCTTGAACCCCGTCGAAAACGAAGCCGTTGTTGCTGCTGCTCTGAATTCCCATCCAGGTGAGGACGGTCATGCGCTTTCCTTTTCGATCTTCTTCCATACCCTCGAACAGAGTTTGAACTGGTAGACGTGTCGTCTCAACTGCCCGAGTTGATTCGTCGACCCGGGATCACGAATTGGTTGCCAACGGTCGACCGATTCATCGACACTTCATACACCTCCTGGGCATCCTACATTGAAACACTACCTGAAAACCAGCGCGCTGAGTCGAAAATGCTCGAGACGCACTGGCCTCCTAGCAACGCCTGTGCGCTAAACCTGAAGCGCTGGTATGTGCAGAGGACTCCACCAGAGCCGCATGTATGCTGACTCTGATGCATTTCCTCGATTCAGCGTACGCATCTATCCGCACCTCCAAGACACAGGCGGATTTTTTGTTGCTGTTTTGGAGCGCAAGGATAGCTGTCGGCCGTCCAAAAATAAACAGGCAGGGTAAATTTTCCCCATGTCTGCTCCTCCCATATGTAGTATTGATGGCCCCCGAGGAAACGCATCGCAGAAGACCCAGAAACGACCATCCCAGAGAGCAAAAGGCTCAGGCTGGAAACAAACATCGCCTCAAACGACCCCGATACTGTGTCGAGCGCGAGAATGTCGTCCCCCGAGCCGACCACAGCTATTGAAGTTCCCGACGCCATGATCACCGACGATGTCGATGAGCCAGTGGAACCAGCTGCCAGGCCCTCGCACGCTCAGACGTCCACCGCACACACGTCCAAGCCTGACGTCGCCGACCCCTCGTTCAAAGAAATGCCCCATACCATCTTGTCCCCCGACGATCCCGCGCTCGCGATCTGCATGTACGAGTTCTTTTCCTCTCTCTCCCTTCCACGACTCACCAACGACAACCCGCCACTGAACAGGCGCCAGCTCAACCTCACCCCCTCCTTTCCCACCGCCAACGTCCTCGTCCGTAACCCCGCCGGCGATCCCGTCCGCTCCCTCTACCTCGTCAACGACCTCGTCAAGTCCGTCCTCGCACACAATGACTACACCCGCCTCCGCATCATGACGAGCGGCACCAAGGTCATCACGAAGCAAGAAGCCGGGCGCGGGATGGACGCACAGTTTCGCATACTGGGCGAAGGACTCCCTGTCGTGCTCCCATACGTCGACCCGGCATCGATCATGATGGGGGACGTGCGGATACTGAGGACGCTACTGAGCACGTATTACCCACTCTGTGCGTCGTTGGAGGAGCCGTTCCGATCGGCGATCGAGGCGAAGGGTGAGGTTCTAATACTAACCAGCGAGTGGCGCGTTCGCTAACGAGCCTCGTCCCGCAGGTACGGGGAGTCACGTCGTGCGCTTTCCCATCTCGCCTTCTCCTGATACGACGTAAGCTCGTGTTTCGTCTTGTTCGTTTTGCACTTCGTACTTATTCACCATACACCTCTTATCAAAGCCTCTCGCGTGATCTCATGCTGCCCCTCTGGAAATCCAACGTCTCAGTTACACTCATGATCGACAAAAAAGCCAAGAGGTGCGTGAACATCGCCGGGAACCAATGTTCCGTGACCGAGTCGTGGTTGTACAGTGCGCTGAGTCTCCGTCTGTTTGGGGAGGACGTGACCATCGCTGCCCGGGAAGCTAGCAAAAAAAAGAGATTGACGGCCTCCGCGGGCCCCTCGACTACCAATCAACCCGATCAGCCTGAGCCCGAGCCAAAAGGCGAAATCGACAAGGACGACTATTGCGATGAGGACGAAGACGAGAACGAGAACGATGCCATGGACGCAGAAGAGCAGGATCAATAGTGGATGAGACGCATGTGTATGTACGAACTAGACAGCAGCTATGTATGTAGATATGCAACGAAACCAGTGTCCCGAGACGAAAAGGAAAACAACAGAACTGTGCTCACAAAGAGGAGATCATCGACTGCACCCACGCATTGCCCTCGATGCGTGGTCGGAACGCCTCGACGCACCGACGCAATTCCTCGAGCTGCGCGTCCGCGGAGACGTCCTCCATCATCACGTCCTCGCCGTCCGTGCCCTCGGCCGACTCCGCCCCTGCCCACGTACGGAGGAGCTCTTCGACGATCTGAATGCCCTCTTCCATCACCTCCTTCGAGTGCTGTGGCTCCGGATGTTGGCCCACCGCAAAGTCCTCGAGCTCGTCCGCCTTGCGCTTCGCCAACTACAGTACGCATACGTGAGGACGCTGCCCGTGTAGTGGAAAAGCGGGTACTCACCTTGACGACGTTGTCAGGAAAGTTGGCCAATTGGGCCACGTGAATACCGAAGCTCTGGTCCGAGACGCCTCACAATGCGAGTAAGCACGCGTCTAGACACGGACACGGGGGTAGGACAATGGCTCACCAGGCTGGACCTTGTACAGAAGCGTAATGTCCCGTTCTTGCGAGCCCTCCTCTTGTCCCACGTGTGCGACGACATGCAAGTTCTTCACGTGGGGAATCTCTTGGTGGAGCGCCGTAAGCTCGTGAAAGTGGGTCGCAAAGAGACAAAAAGCCCGAATGTTCGAAGCGATGTGTCTGTTAAAACCATGGGACGTTAGCGCGTCGCAAAACGTTTGAGATACCGGAGTACTCTGAGATTGCCCACGCGAGCCCGAAACCATCGTAAGTCGATGTTCCTTTGATTTATTTAACAATGAGCGTTCGGGAATGGGCGTGTATCATGCTCACCTCTGCCAAGTTCATCAATGATGATCAACGAGTCCTTTGACGCAGACTACGACGAATCAGTGCCCAGCAATAAGTGGATTGAAACAAGCGAAACCCACCCTAAGGATTGACGCAGTCTCGAGCATCTCAGCCATAAACGTGGAGACACCTTTGAGCTGCGAGTCACCTGCGCCCACACGGCAGAGGATTGAATCAAATATTGGCAGGGTAGCTGAAGAACAAGGAACAAAACATCCGGTCTGGGCCATGAGGGCTATCACGCCGACCTAGAAATCACTTAGTTTGCTCAATACTGGAATAACAGCATCGTCACCTGTCGGATGTACGTGCTCTTTCCACCCATATTCGGTCCAGCTACAATGGCAATCGCGACGATGAGTGGCGTTCACGCGGAAGAGGCACACCCTACTAATGATTTGGAACTCCCCCTCTCCTTTGACCATGTCAATGTCGTTGGGAATGAAGCTGATTTCGTCTTGAACCTCTAGACAAGGGTGTCGTGCATCGTTCAACATGAGGCTGCTTTCGCCTTCATGTTGCGATTTGCGTTAGCGATCCGACAAAGGAACTACAAGTGACTTGCCTTTCTCGGAGACGTTAGGCTTGACATACGGTTCCGGAGCATTTACCGAGACATGGGCAAAACTGTAAGCATGAAAGTCAGAGTAGGTCGGGCGAAGCACCAGGAACGAACCTAATTATAACATCCAAGTGCGCAAGGACATGATCCAATTTTTCCAGAACGGGGGTGTACGTCGCTACACAACTCGTCAGCAACAGCAAATGTGTACCATGCTAGATACTCACACGCGATGTTCACGACCTCCTTAACGAGTCCAGACTGAGTACGCTGATATTCATCGTTCGTCTCTTGGTAGTCTGTCGCAAAGCTTTTCAACGTCTTGGTCGTAAAATATACGCCGGATTTGATTGTTCCGAGTTCAATGTATTTCTTGCTTTTCGCGATGGCTTTTGCGTCCTAGGAGAGAGCGTCACTGCCAGCATATCCTATGAACAATACAAGGGACCTACATTCTTTGTCAGTCTGAAGCAATAACCATATGTTGACGAGTTTTCCAAATGTAGCTTCTTGTCGAGTTCAAGTCCGAGGTCGTTTGCCACGGCACGGTGCTCGGCGTCGAGTCCGTCTCTCGCCTAGTGAATGATGGTAGGTTATTGTTTGGATGTCTAAACATTGAACTCTCACCTCCATGAGTTTAGCGGCCAATCTCTGCAAGCCCTCGTCATACTCTGGTTTGATGGTATACATATGCGTATCGAGAGACGCAAGATCGAGAGTGGTCTCTACCATATCAGAGTATTTCGAGAGATTATCAGAGAGGTTCTATTCGGATGGAATTGAAATTCAGGACATCCATATAGACAAAGAGACGTACCCTGAAGGGTCCTAGGTATACCTCTTCTACGAGTTTTCGGTGCGCCTCATGCTCGTATTGGATCGCGTCGAGAGTTTCGATGAGACCCGGCAACTATTTACAGTCATTGGGGGCGTTGAAGAATGAATGTTATGATGAGCGTCACCTTTAATACCACCTGATACACACGAACGACATCTTCGAGGGAAGCAACACCTTTCTTGAATCGTTTACTGAGCCGGTGGAGATCAGGCATAAGTTTGAGATAGTCATCCTGGCAATAGTTCAAGCCGGAATCGCAGAACCAACAAATTGCTTCACCTGCAGAGCACGCCTTGTTGTAGAATCATCTATAAAGGCCTCGACTAGATCTTGCCTCTTTCCTGTGGAGAGTTTAATACGGGAAACGATATCAAGTACGTCGAGGACTCGCGTATTTCATGCAAGTTGACGAGAGGCTGCTTGAGCCAAGTTGCAAGGAGTCTAGTTCCCTGAGCCGTCTTGCACTTGTTCAAAAGGCCCAGGAGCGTAGACGACTTGTTGAGACTACCCTGTGAACGGGTGAGTGCAGGTCAAGGCAAGGGAAAAGAGAGACTGACTCCTCCCTCAGAATCGACCAATGACAATGCCCTCACGGAACTAGCATCCAGACGCATATATTGGGCAAGGTCGTGGGTTTTCAGTTTATATGCGCTATGATTTGCGGAATCCGAGAGGAGAGAAAGATAGATAACAAGGGCAGCCAGAGCACCTTGCGCAGGAATCGCTATAGCGCCATTGAGCTTGCGCACTGTACACAGAGGGGACACTTACTGTTAGTGCTTGGCGCGTCTTCGGCATCTTCGCCGGTTAGCTTTTTAATATCCTCTGCAATGTTTTTTGCGGTAAACTCGCCTGTGCGTGGGTGAGCAAGAGGGCGAAGAGATGAGACAAGTACATACTCGGTTTTCGCTCCGAGACGACGATGTTACAACGCTCGAAAACAGCCTTGAGTTTTCCCAGGTCAAAATCGCGGTCGGTGGTACCAGACGCGGTTCCCGTGGGTATGATGGCTTCTTTGACTGAGAGCTGAATAACGAGCGACTATTCGACGCGTCAGATAGAGACGCGACGCGTGGAGGGATGCACGTGCCTCTGTGTTGGAGAAGAGGTCATTGTCTACAAAGTCGGCGACGCCGATTTCGCGCACGCTGGTGTCTGCGTATGCTATGCTGATGTTCTTGATCTTTGCTTTATCACCGCCGGAGGCAGAGGCAATCTTGACTGCAATGACGACGGGCGCGGACAGCACATCCGAGTTGGCAAAGAGGAGGTCCTCGACTGCCTGAAGGTTTCCCGGGGATGCCTAGAGACGGATCAGTGTGTGGAAAAGGGAGGGTCGTCGCGTGTTACTTGCCTCTTTCTGGAGGACAAACTTGGATGCCTTGCGCCCCTGACCTGGTGCGGGTACCCAGATCTCGACGCGAAGCTGCCTGACAGTGAGCGCCTCGCGCAGAAATGAATGTGCGAGGGTGTGGTTGAGGGTGACGCTGGGCAGACCACCCGACTTTCCGCGTGTGCCGAGGTACTTGAGCACGGAGTTTGTGCGGAAGAGATGGGTCGCGACGTAGAGCGCGTCTTGCCCGTGAGTTGAGTAAAAGTCACCGCGGTCGAAGAGACGCAGTGTCCCGTCCTTTTTTTGTAGGCCGTTGAAGAACGCGACGAATCCCGGATCAAAGTCTTGCTCGACGTTGTCTTTTTCTTTTTCGCGTCCGTACATGATAGAATAGACGTGTTGTCACACTTGTGACATATTATGGTCGACTTGCTCGACTCCCCCACGCGCGTCGCCGCTGTCCGCGTGCTCGGTGCACGACACACAGCGCCCGCCTTTTTCGACTGGATCGTCGCTCCTCACATCCGAATCCCGCCCCACTCAACGTTCCGCGACGTGCTCGACTCTGCCACAGCCGTCTCACGCGCATTCACCGCTACCGGCCTCTTTCGCTCACACTCCGTCCGCATCCTCCCAGCAACCAACGGCGACACCGGCGCAGTCGACCTCGTCTACGACGTCAATGAGCGCGGCAGATTCTTTGTAAAAACCTCCACCGAGCTCGGAGACGGTGAGGGCAATGCGGTATGTGTTCCTCTTTCTTCCTCTGTACGCGCGCTCACCCCGCCCTAGTCACTGGAGGGTCGCCTCACCAACCTCTTGGGTCGGGCAGACGTCCTCTCCCTCAACGCCTCCCTCGGCACCAAGACGAAGCGCGCGTTCGACGCGTCCCTCTCCCTGCCCGTCACTCCCGACATGTCCTCCCACGCCTTCTTCAGTCTTGTCGGCACAGAGCGAGAGCTCGGCCCACAGGGCGGCGGAGGTAGGGAGGAACGTATGGCGCTTAGAGCCGGACTGAGAAAGTCCGCATTCCCGGGCAACGAAACCGCTGCAGAGTTCGCATGGAGGTGCATCGGCTCTCTCAGCGACGACGCTGGCGTCAGGTATCCCAGTCCCATCTCTCGTACTCCAGCACGCGTTCACCCGTCCTCAGCATCCGTCAGTCTGCCGGTCCCGCAGCTAAAGCATCCTTGTCTCACACCTATACCCGCGACACCCTCGACGATTCCGTCATGCCCACCTCTGGCTCCCTCCTCCGAGTCGTCAACGAGCTCTCCCTCACTAGCAAGCTCGACACCTTTGTATCTCCATCCACGAGCATTCTTGGAGAGGGTACTAATGCGTTTTGGAAGACGGAAACCAATGCTAAAAAGGGTTGGTCGTTGACAAACGGATTGGCAAGTCATTTTCCCAACATGTCGTGCCTCCTGCGAGTTACAACTCTACCATACAGATGCTCTCCCTGACAGGACGCGCGGGTCTCCTCCAACCCCTGGCAGGTGACCCAAGCACCATACACTACTCTGACAAGTTTCAGCTCGGCGGGCCTCTCAGCGTAAGAGGTTTCGGGCCCTCTGGCATGAATGGCCACGAAGGATGTAAGCCATCCCGTATCAATATATTGTCGGCATTGCTAATCAACGCTTGCAGTGACATCCGTAGGCGGAGATATTTATTACTCGTTCGGACTGTCGGTATTGGGCAATATTCCTACCCGTCCCCAGTGGCCCACCAAATTTCACGCATGGATAAACGCAGGGAGATTGCGAGGCATCGATAGATGTATGCCTTATTTGCTGTTAAATCCGGTTTGTAAACTCACTTTATAACTCTTAGCAAACGTCCTCCAATCCTTCAACACGGCCCTTACACAACCCTCAATAAGCGTCGGTCTAGGTCTCGTATACCGCTTCGACCCCATCCGCGTAGAAGTCAACTTTAGTGTGCCCCTTGTCGCTGCCAAGGGCGAGGTATTGAAGCGGGGTCCACAAGTGGGCATCGGCCTGGATTTTTTGTAGCGCGCATCGATCATCTTTCGCAACGCTGCATGTGAAAAATTCGTTCGTGTGAGACTGAGTAGTTGTGGAGTCATCGACAGGTAAGCAGAATCCTTGGTCATACAAGAAAACGCTTCTTGGAGCACCGCCTGAACAAACGTTGCTACGGTCGAGCAGTGCATAAGGTACTCTACGATACACGATACCTATGAGCTTTATCCGCGCACGCACGTCGAAAGAGGTGGGTCAGTAGAACGGGTGCATTCGCGATGACCGTGAGCAATGTCCACACTCGACTGTCTCCGCACTTTGCCGTCTGGGCGGTCAACATGAAGCTGGTGCTTCATCCAGACGCCTCGGGAGAGAACGTTTTCTGGTCAGAATGTCTTGTCTAAAGGTGTGTGTAGTCGTAACGCTACAACAAATGGACTGGACTTCTCGCAGCCAAAGCCTGTGTCAATATTTTCGAAACCTACCTTTTGGACTCCATAGTGATACCTCTGAGTTCTGTTTGTGCATGCAGCTCGAAAGGAGTGGGTCAGCAGAGCGGGCGCATTCGCAATTACTGCCAACGCTACCCTCGGTATGAAACTCACCTGCATCTACGTTTCACAGGCAACGATCCGCGAGCTATGAGCCTGATCACATCATTCGAACAACTTGTGCAATACGACACTCCGTTCCTTTGCGAAGCGTATGCACTCTTCCAACGTTCCCGAGTCTTGGGAACCCAACCCCTCTCCCTCGCCTCCGTCGTTTTCGCCCATCGTCCCCCGCTCAACGCTGACCACACCCCCTTCTGCATCGACGACAACAGTGATTGTGGACGTGAGCAAGGGCTCTTCGAACGATGTGGGATCTGCCAGGAGCATGGGCGTACTGGAAAAAAAGATGCACGTCGGAATTCAACATGTGCGAAAAGGCTGAACGCACGTACCTCCCGCCAACGCAGCCAAAGCTATGACCGACAACTCTGCGGGTCTTATCGAGCAATAAAGGGACACGGTCAGTACGGCTGCACGTCGTCGTGGATGCGTCCGGGTCAAATGTCGCATCGGGAAGCATCGCTGAGCGTCGGGACGGTTATGGTCAGCGTGGCTGGGACGGGATACGCATCAACCAGTGAGGCATACGCACCGTTGTCGAGCGCCGCCATAATGGCGACGAGTGCAGCGTCAAACGCGTTGCCGTCGTAGTTGAGGCAGGTTGCGTCCACGTATAGACACCAGACCGCCCGACCGGGTGATATGCAGAGCGTGTGGAGGGGTAAGACGTTGGACCTGTACACCGATCGGCACATGAGTCTGGCGTGCCCAAGCAGGCGGAGGACGAGACAGACCTGACGAGCGCGTCGTTGAGTCTCTCAGAGAGGACTTGTGCCTCATCCGATGGCGGCCCAGGCTTGAACTTGGGCGAGCACATCGCCGGGAGGTCGATGTTGGGAACTCGATCCGCGTGTGTCAGGCGAGATGAACGTAGCGATCGCTCTGACAATCGTGCCCACCTACGAACCCGCGATCGGGCGCGTCCAGCTCTGGTTCCGCGATCTCGGCCTTAACGCCGCAAACCACGATGGTCTTGCCCATACGTACGAGGGCCGATCCATCAGCTGTGGATATGGATCCTGAGAGAGGGCTGGTGAGTCATCGTCCAAAATAAAGAAGAGGAGACACACCGACGTTGACGAACACGTCTCTCCACGCATGTGGTTCGCGTCCATCGGGTCTGACACCCTCTGCAAGGAATCGGTCGAGGTAGACATGTGGATGGAGCCGCTGAAAGATTTGAGCGCGCAACGCGTCCGACATGTTTAACGTTCTGCAGTAGCTTAGAGTCAGAACACTTTGTTTACAGTTTGAAGCGCGGTATGCCAAACACTCCCAAACCGCCCAAAGGCGCTTCGCACGTTACGATCACTGGTGAATGGCCTTCTCATTTTCCTCGCTCCACCAATGGCCTCGCCACTCTACCCCGAAGGCACGCGAGACAGTCCTAAGCATCATCAATTCGTCCATGACACCTTTGGCGACGAAAGACATTTACAAGCTTGTCCACAAACCCGCCCAGGCCAACTCGGACGAAGAAATACGCTCCATGAGGTTCGTTTTCTTTACCATTTTTCGCCTCTTTCCGCCGCTCTGAAGGTTTTTCGCGCGTGCGACGCGAGAAACAGGCATCTAAAGACGGTCGTACTACGTGATTTGGCCGCCCAGAATCGTATCGAGAAAGTCAGGACGCGAGGTAATTTCACGGCGTGGTTGTGGAGACCTAAGCAAGCACCAGCACCAGCAAGCCAGAGCAAGCCAAATTCCAGCCTCCTCTCGGCAGTCTCTGGTTCGACAGCGCTGACGCCTGCGGCTGTGGGTGTAGGCGAGGACTGGAGTCACTTGAACAAGCGGAGACAGCGGGCGAGGAAAATGAAGGTGGAGAAAGACCTACGGTGGATGCTGGGGATTCAGAAAGCGCGGGGGGAATCCGATCTACAGAATTAGGTTCTGTGCATTTATGTTCATTACAATGTCGCCCCGCAGGTTTGGCAGCTCCAGTTTAGTAGCGGTGTTGCACAACTTTTCAGAGTGATTACTTAAATTTTCGTTTCTAAAGTTACACACCTCATCAAACACAATGAACAAGATACAGAAGAATGTAGATGACGAGCCCCACTTGAATGGTCACACGTATGACGCGTGGCATGAACAGAGATGTAATCAATGACAAAGCCGTGCAAGGATATGCAAAAAAGGGCAGACACCATGGAGCCGTATGGATGCGTGTAGAGCGCATATTGATAACACAACAAACAATGACCGCAATGAAGAACGCGAGCGCTGAGATCCATGCCGACAAAACTGGTGTACGCAAAGATCAATAGCACATAGCAGATGAATTCCAAAGGATAGCAATGTTGCGCCGCGAATCCGAGGTGACTATGGACTGAGGACGATCGACAAAACGACAGAAGGACAACACCAGACGACGAGCAACTTGCATGGGGGCTGGCGTAAGCCTATTGCGGTAGAACATAAACGAGTGATGGGTAAAGGTGGCATTGACGAGGGGATTCTTGTTGCATAATAAAGAGTTAATGTGTTGGTGATGATACGATAGGATGCGTCGGAGGAATGTAGGGTGTCCATGAATATGCGATGGAATAATTTTCTAGATCGTCGCGGGAAAAAGAAAACGGCTAGGATGCCGCAGCCGGCAGCTATTGGTCGTCTTCCGCGCCACCTACGTCGTCGTTCTCGGCTGCAGCGTCCAGGCGTTCCCGGTCGCGACACAAGGCTCTCAGCTTCGGCAGGTCGTCCTGCAAGGAAACTTGCATGCCTTCCTCCCATCGCTCGAGCGCCCACTCGCGTACCCAGATACTTACCTACACGAAATTTGGGTAAAACGCTCATCAAAGTTGGAATTTCTTACCTTCAGGAAGCGTTTTCCCGCGTACTTTCTGTGGAACGACTCGTGTCGTACCGGCTTTAGTATGTAGTTCAGCATCAAGTTTGCGGTGGGAAGTAGGGAGCTCTCGGCGTAAGAGGAGTAGTGCGCCAGATTTGCATTCTGTCGAAAGGAATCAAACGACGCTCGAACAACTAGACGTCGTGTACGCACCCATTTATAATTGCCGAGGATCAGTCTGGCCAGCCAGATAGACACAGCAGCCATCAAGGATGGAGGGGTAGCCAAGAGTCGCCATTCGAGTGCGCCGACCTCCAGGAGGTACTTGCCGATGGTCCGAGCCTTGACGTCGTAATCATCTGCCTTGCTGATGCGGCGGAGGAAGTGCATCGGGTTAGGAAAGGACAAGTTCCAGTCGATCGTTTTGAGCACGTAGCGTTCCGCAAGGAGGATCTCCGACTCCGTGTACGAGGAGTCGGCGCAGTGAAGAAAATGAGAAACTGAAGGGGCCACGATTTCCTCCACCTTTGAGGAGACAAAAAGGCAAGTAATGCCGACGAGTTGGAGCTTGGCGAGCGACACGACGCGTGCGGACAGGAAACGGTCGATAATGTTTACACACAAGAAGAATGTTTCAGGGAGAAGGCGGAAGCGAGCATGCACCTGGACGAGCCAGTCGAGGAGGATACCTCGCATGGACCAAGCTAACTCCTTTTGGCTCGACATGTAATCAGGGTTAGGGAGGGTAGCGAGCTGAAGAATCTGGTGAGTGGGCTAGGAGCGGAATGCGTGGCAGAGAAATACCTCGACGCGCTTCATATAGTCAAAGATCTCGTTGACGTATTCGCTGACCATCAAGGGGTCGTCGACGTCCTCAGCGTCGAGATCGTCCCATTCATCACCGTGCGGATCAGCCTCTGCGTCACTGTCGATGTTCACATCGAGCGAGGGGGAAAGCTGGGCCCCGTTTTCGTCCTGGTGGGCAAATAGCTTTGCCTCGTCGGGCAAGTCCGAGGAAGTTCGCCGCTTCTTGAACACACGATTGTCATCCTCTTCGCGGACGTCAACTTTGACGTTCAAGTGGGAAGTGGTCCGCTTGGACAGGTCAGCTCGCTGTACCTCGTGCTTGATCACGTGGGAGGCGGTAGCGAGGGGGAGACGATGGGCGGCTTTTCGCGGGGCAGATGAAGCGGGATCGACAATCATGGCGTCATCAGCGTGCACGGGAACGGGCCCCACGTCCTCCTTTACGTCGGCAAGTGGTCGCACTTGAGGCTGGGACTTGGAAGCGCGACGGGGGGCGGAGACGGTGGACAAGGGCTGCCGAGTTCCAGCAGATTGGGGCAGTCTTGACTTGATGACCACGCCGTCGAACTTTGCTTTGGCGGAAGGGAGATCGGAGACCTTGGCCTTGACGTCCTTGGGGGCAAGTGCCGACTTTGCCTTGGTGGCATTCTTGGGAACTTGTGCGAGAGCGTCGCGCTTGCGCTTTCCCTGGGAAGCTGCGTCGAGGTCGTTCTCGTTTGCCTTTGCCTTGGAGGAGGCGGTTGGGGCTGCTGCACGGGAGGGCTGGGATGTGGCCATGGGTTGAGCCTTGGATTGGGGTTTTGAACGGGTGATGGGACGGGAGGAAGCGTTCTCGTTGTGGGACGAGACCGCAGCGCGGGTGACACGACGAGTCTGTTGCAGAGCCATGAGCCAAGCAAACAAGCGAGAGAAGAAGAGAAAACGTACGGGTATCATCGTTGAAGACAAGGACAAGCGTATACACAACCAACTCGCCTGCCGTTTTGAACCCGCTACACAAAACACGACCAAATAGTATAAAGCGCGCTATCGCGTCGCGTCACGTGGGTGGATATGGCGCGAACCCCTCTTTGGGGGGTGTCTGTCCGTTGTGTACCTCTACTACGATGACCCGCCGATCTCGCTCAAGCTCGTCCCTCGCCGTCCGACATGCCCACGACGCACCCGCCTCGCCACCGCCAGCGCTCGGGATGTCCCCAGCGTCGAGATACATGTCCAACATGAAAGTCATACGCAGAAGAGACGCCTCCATTCTCTCCATATTCGACCAATTCAGCCACGTATGTGTCTACCACCACAACGGCGACAAGTGGGAGAAACAGGGCTTCGAGGGAAGCATGTTTCTCTACGAACGGTACCGTCCCCATTCCTCCCCTCCTCCCCCTTCCTCATCCGCCGCCATCTAGCGATTCGTATCCCCCATATGGTCTTTATATCATGAACCGCGTTGGAATGCAAGACTACATTCAACGACTCTATCCAGAAGACAGCGTCGGCGTGCATGGAACATATCTCATGATACGCCACCACCCCGACTTTACTGCATGCCGTCTAGCAGACGCCCGCTCAAAGCTCCCCTTGTCCAAACAGGATGGCCCAGCCACCAAATTTGCTCCAGAATTCACTATACTCGACCCTGAAAAGCTCCACCACACTGACAAGGGCCGCTCTCAGACCGTCGGCCTCTGGTGCTTTGCTACGGATGCCAGGGAACCAATGTCCGACGTCGTCTTGCGGTGCGTCCGTCTCCCATCCCCGTCCTACTCCCATTGAACATCGCCAGATTGCACAAATACATCAAGATGAACCGTCCATATCCTGATGAATTCAGGTATGGCCCAGACCGACCCCCTCCTCCAAGCTTCCGATCTGCCTCGGGAGCTAGCGGTAAGCTTCTCCTTCTCGACCCATATCATCTCTCTCGCTCAATTCCTCGCAGATCGGGCATATCATGCCCGTTCTGCATCGAGCGCATCGAATACCAGCAGTATACATAGCATCTCGGAGTCAGGGGAAGACTACGATCGTCAAGCCCCATCTAACTCTCCCCCTATCAATGGCCCATCAGGCCTCGACAGACTTTTCGCCAAACTGGCATCTCCCTCCCAGGCACAGCACACAGCTGGCACAGGTGGTTCGGAGACCACCGCTGCCAGCCTGCTCGCCAGTATCTCTGGTCCTCCTCGTACCATGTCCGTTCCTCCACCGTCGTCCTCCGCTGCACCAACTCGTGGTCTTGCGCTTCTAGACACCATATTTGCATCAGCCACTCCTCCACCGCGTCCCGTATCTCGCGCTAGTACTTCCACAAAGTCTACTCAATGTATTGCTACCCACCCCACGTCACACAACATCCCCATCTTATGTCAATCTCCCCCTCAGCCTGCATTCCCCACTGCCTTCTCACAGGATCCCCATATTCTCTCCCCAAAGCCGACCTCCACTACCCTCCCCCAAGTGCTCAACCAAGAGGTCATATCGACCCTTTTAGGCCTCCCACCATCTCGTGCTTCGTCCGTGCGATACGAAGGCGATAACGAGGCCAGTGACGATGGTGCTTCAGAGCCTGGATCTTTCACAGCGTCTATCCATCAGCTCTCTGTCCCTACGACACGCATCAATGACAATGAGAGTGGCAAGTCTGGGCCCCGCATCCTTGGAGACGTCACTCCTCGCCCAGCATTGCGTGGCTTTGGTTCCAATATCAACCAAGTCAGCGATCTGCTGACCGCTGCACGTATCGAGCAGCAGAACACCCACGAGGACTCTGCTTCCTCTAGCATACACTCGGCCCCTCAGCCGACGACCATTATCCCGACAGACTCGGACACCACACCCTCGATGTACGCCCAACCCCGCGTCACACCGAGCGACACGTCGAAGCACCCTCCCAAATCCCGACCCCTCGTTCCATTCGAGACCGACTCAGAGCTCTGGCCATACCCTCGCCCTCCGCTCGTCGAGACCGACTCTGACGTCATCGAGATCGACTTCGCCGATATGAGCGCCTTGAGCGATCCAGACGCGTTCGAGAGACACGTCACCGCCAAGGGGAAGAAATCGAGGCGGTCGAAACGCGATCAACAAAAAGAACGCGAAGAGATCGAGAGGAGCTGGGACGTGCCTGCTCCACTGCACGGGGTCTACCCCGCTCCCGTGTCTGTTCCTGGTCCACCCCCGCCGCCGCCGCCGCCCCCGTCCACTGGCCTGCCGAATGGCAAGGCGAAACGCACAGCACAGCACGACTGTGCTGCACCGAAAGACGCCCGCGTGAACACCCAGACCGATGCGCCCAAGATCAACATCAACGGTGCGCAGTCTGCGCTCTTGGGCGCGCTCACCCTGCAAGACGGCACCGGCCGTCTCAGTTCGTTGTCGAGAAAGGATTTTGTAACCGAGGTGTTGTCCTTGATTTACGTGCGTCCTCTCGTCCTTTCGATGTCGCCAATGTTGCTCAACGAGTTTATTTTCCTGGGTGACAGACGAACAAGCAGTTTGTCGACGACCTCTATCGAGAGTATACTTCTCGGGCCGATTGAGACACGCGTTCTGGTGATATGGGTTGGTTCGAACTCCACCGCCGCTGTGGTTGCTTGGATATCATCGTTCATGCATGTTTGGGATACTCGTACTGCTAACTGTCTTTTTGCTGCGAATACATCGTGCCCATACGCTCCCCCTTTCTGTGTGACGACCGCTGAACGAGTCCGTGATCCCATTGATGTATGATTTGTGAGTCTGATTGCGATGGCTACAATATCGATACATGAATTTGCTCGCGTATGCATGCGTCTCGAATAAATTAGAAATAAAGAACCATACTACCCATACCATAATACCTTGCCGGTCGCTCACTCAAACACCGCTGTACGCGGATCCTTGCCCAAGCCCGCCCGCAAATTGACTACGCCGCCCACGACCGAAGAGTACGCTTGCGCATAAAAGAACCCAGCGTGGGCCATGACCGCCTGTTCCACCCGCGCCAGCACGTCTGTCAGCATGATCGGCCATCCGCATGCCCGGAAGTCTTCCTGCGTGAGCAAGTCCAAGATCAACACCGCCCCTTGGCTATGTAGGTACTCCACATTCGCGGGATCCCGTTCATCCGTGGCCAGATAGAACCTAGATCGATCGTCGGAACGGTCAGCGCATCGCGTGACCTACGGGAGGGAAAAAAAAGTAAAGAGAGAACGCGCTCACATGTCTCCCGGATTCGGCGGGTCGTGGGTTACGACCGAGAGATCGGTATGAGCGTCGGGCACGTCATACGTGGTCGGCGTCCCATAGTGCATAGATACCAACGCCTTTCGTCCATCGTTGAGATTCTTCTTGATCCGAGCGACATGATTTGTAAAATTCTTCTCGAGCGCGAATTCGTATACCACAACTGGACACACGCGGTCGTGAACGAACGACGACGTAATTCCAAACGGATGTAGGCTTACAATCGCCTCGGCGCATGTGCGCAGCCATCCACAGTCGCCCGCCAGTCAGAGAAAACATGCGATCGTTGATCCGCTCGGCCAACTGAAGAATGTCGTCTGTCAGTGGCATATCGTACAGCACCATTTCCGAGAAATGCGTCCGGCTTTCAACGGAGGTGAAATGCAAGGATCCCTAATACGATCGATCAACGATTCGGTAGCGAGCACGAGGAAGTAACGACGCTCACGGGCTTGCGGTACAAATGGAACTCCCCGTGCATGAGAAGCACCCGCGCCGATACTTGATGAAAATCTTCATAGAAACCCCTTATCCGATGTCTCGGGACAGCCTTGTAGACGGGCAATATAACGCCTTTGGCCATATCGTAGCCACCTCTGAGATTGGAAGCAACGTCAACCTTTTCTTCCGACCAGGACGCTGGAATACGCACATGGTATCGTAGGTGTAGACCACCTCAAAACCGTTTTCTCGGAGAACATCACCAATATCTTCCACCGACGAATCCGATGTGATGCGTTCTCCGTCCTCTACGATCCTCTTGACAATATCCCAATCCAACACGGGCCAGCTGTACTCTGTGATATGATCCATCAGCGCACTGTAGATATCCGAGTTCGTCGACAAGTTGGTCCACGATCCAGGATGGTCGTGAATAGGATCACCCCCTTCCGAACTCCACCCTCCGCGCAGACGCATATCTTGGGGTATACGATCGACACGGAGGATGCTGTATGGATCATAGTAGTAGCTCTGAGTCACATACAGATCGGGCGTTATGGCTCCCATCGCATTTCGTGAATGGTAGGCGTCGACGTCCCACTGGCCGGTGGTCGATTCAACCTCCGTCGAAATATTGTGTAGGCGAAGGTATTCCGAGACCGTGATCACGGCGTGTGACTGCTGGAGGTGCGTGAGGTTGAACATGATGGATACCGGTACCTTCCACCCCATTTGTTGTTCGATGGGGAGCTTGCGCCACTCGTCGGTATGGGCAGCGTCGCCACGGTTCACCATCGTCGCAAACGCAGCACAGGCCCCCCTGTCCAGAAGAACGTCAGAAGATGACACACATAACCAGAAAAAGATGGCGGCGTACACATCGAATTCGCACGCGCGGGCGTATACAAAGGACGGTATGATAGTCGTTCTATTGAGTATCTGGCCGTGCAAGATGGCGGTTTCGATGATGAGGCGGATCTATCGAGTCGCTGGGAATGCGCGGTACTGGTGAGACCGTTCGGGCGCACGTACGTTATTCCAGCCCAACCAGAGGCTGTAGTCGCGGGCATAGAACCCGTTCGTCTTGTCTACTATGTCGGCGAGGCGTTTCAACTCAAGCTCTTCGGGGTTCATTGGAGCGCTCTGTACGCAATCTTGAACGGTCTGATTGAACCAGACGACTTGTTGGCCCAGCGTGGTCTGCGCGGGGCGCCATCGGGTGAGCAACTGAAAATTGGCTACGTGGACCATGTATGGCAGCGTCAACCCGATGAAGACGCCGACCAGAAGGGCGATGCCGACGAGGGAAGGGACCGATACGGTGATGTTGCCTCTCAGGAGTGTTCGCATGAGTGGTCTCGGAATCATTATTGAAGAGAGAGTTGGAATTGAGGTCGGAATACTAGTGCGACATTGGAGACGTGCGGGCATTAATTTGAGTCTTGGGTCGGTTTCGATCCCTCTGCCAGTATCGTAAGCTGAAACTAGATCAATCCCATGAAAATGATGTGGTCTCAGACTCTGAACCCGAGAAAGGTTCAGGTTACAATAGCAGGAGTTACGCTAGAGAGTTTCCTCGAGGGCTTGGGTCGTGCTGCATCATCCAATCTAGCGACGTCTAACATTGCAAAGTTCGTGTTTTGGATGACGAGGTGAGAACAAGTTAGGGGCGATCTAACCCGGTAAGGCTATTGCCATTCCAGGAAGCGTGAGTTGCATCAGAGTGCCACACGCACTTTATACATCGGAACCGTTCGTGCCATGCCATTGAGATACCAATCGACGTAGAAATGCTGTGATCATTTGGCGATCATCACTATCTCCTAGGAACAATCAGGAATAATTTTTTGCGGCCATGAAAAGTCATATTTTGACTTGTTTGGACTTATGTCTCGCTTGTTTGGTTTTTGCCGTTTTCCTGACAAGGCAAAATCAAGGTTAACTTTGCTAGGCTAAGTAAACTTTTTGTTGCGGCTAGATCGCAATTCAAACTGCAAGCTAGTACTTGTGAACCATAGACTCCGTTGGAACACCTTGTATCTCGTCGTCAAGACCACTCTTGAGCCCGGTACGAATTATAAGAGTCAGGCAAGAAGTAATCAAAGAAGAATCGTATCCAAGCACAATTTGGTAACATACGTACTAGTTAACCTGTTTGGGCTCTGCGGTTTTTTTGCGTTCCAGTATCTCCACCCATTTGCTTGGGAACCAACCTTCTCTCCCGTCGCGCGTTCGACCTTTCCACCACTCGCTCTCCACCTCTAATCGGGGATCCACTTCCATCCCAGTGGCAGGGTCCAATTTCCCCATGATCGCGACGATCTCGTGTTCCTTTAGGGCGAGTTCAGAGGGTGAGGAGGGTGTAAATGGGTACAGGGCTCGAGCAAACGAAAGCATCGAAGGATCGAGTGGACCAAGCTGGGTACCAATCTGACCTTGCTGTTGCTGCTGAGCGCGCTCGTTAAGGATCTTGATCAGCTTCGACATGGCATACGGAATGCCAATGATGGCGAGGAAGAAGAAGATAAGGGGTTTCTTGCTCGGTTTCGGTGGAGGCGGACCATGAGGGCCCTGGACCGGCCGCCCATTGATGAACTCCCTAAACTCGCCTTGCATCGATGAGCTGGGCTTTCCGGTGATGAGCTCTTTCATCCATCTCACGAGTCCGAACAATCCAAGCACGCTCCCAAGTGCGTTCCGGAGATGGCTGAATTGCTCTATGACACCAACCATGGCGAAGAATGAGCTGTGTGTTGCCATGAACGTCGACTCGAGCATTTGTGCGACACCGGTAAACGTCTGCACGATGGAATGGAGGAGGGAGAAGGTGTGCTGAGTGGTCACTTCGAGGGTTTGTGTGAGAGAGGGATTGTTAGGATCCGCGCCAGGGTACATGCCCATCCCGCCCATCCCGCCCATCCCCGGCATTCCACCATACATGCTGTTCATGCCATACCCTCCGTATCCATACCCACCCATCCCACCGTATCCTAGTCCTCCCCCGTACATGGAACCGCCATATGGGGAGTAGGTGTTGCCCAATCGCGAGTATGGGGAGTATGGGGTCATGGAATTGTATGGCGAAGTTGTAGTTGCATATGGTGAGGTAGTCATCGAAGGGTTGGACAGAGATACTGGGCGTGCAGGAACGGTTGGGGGAGTAGAGGAGGACGTCGTTGCTGCTGATGTTGCCGCTGCCGTCGTTGGGAGTGACGACGAGACGGAGGGCTGTGCGCCGGCTCGCTCCCATGGCTTGGGCGGGGAGGCCATCGTCGCCGCAAATAAGAGAGATTCGCAGACTTGTCGCGGCTGAGCGTGAAAAGTCCGGCGATCATATTCCCGGCCCGGTTTCACTGTCCACGACTAGCACAGATTCGTCATGTCCTTCAACACGATAACCTCTTAGCTTTCCCGGGTGCGTCCCTGTTCTACTGCAAAAAGTGCCGTGCCTATCATCGAACACGTCAGCTCCCAGCCGTCGGAAAGTTGCTCATTTCCGAGCCCCACTGGTCCTCCTGCTTGGTTCGATCGATGGTTTGCGATTTATATCGAGAGGTGATGTGGCAGTATTCCCAAGTCATATTTTTACACCACAGATTCCAGTTCTCCTACCACTTTCAATGCAGGTTCTATCAGCGCCGTGTTTATGTATCAACCGCTGTTTCTGCAGGGGTCGTCAATGGTGTGCGGAGCCCATTTTGGAGGAGCACCAATTAATCGTAAGTTTTTTTCGAATACAAATATTGTTTCAGACATAATCCGTGCCATCATTCATCTGATTCTTTCAAACTTTCTCTCCGCTCTCTCCGCTGGCGCAAACGGTGGGTATTAATTCAAGCCTGACATATTGAGCGCCGATAACATCCTTACTATGGTAGGGCCGAGAATTTCGTATCTGACTAGCTGGTAGACGACTTAAGACCCTTTGTCCACCATTCGGAGACAGTCGTGCTGCAATCAGGATTCGTAGAATACACTCTAAAAACAAGTCGTCACAATCTCGCCTTTGAACCTCGTTATGATTCAGCCTGCTCCGAGCCGGTCCCTCGTTTCTCTACTCCCTCGCTTGTGGGCACTCCGTCTGCCGTGAGCCACCTCCCTACTACTGTGCCCATCCTTACGTATCCAGAGTATGGCTAAGCCAACGTAAATCTTGCAACATCATACGAACTCGCATTCGGATTCTTAGGAATGAACGTCCACATCGTGTCTTCCGCATCACTCAGAGATGACATCTTGCACATCCGAGAGTTCGTCGTTTGCCATGCCATGCGTTCTGGCGGTGAATCCTTCCACGACTGCGTATCATGCTGTACTCGGAACGTCTCGAAAGGCACAATATAAAGGATGTTACTATTCTACACCTCCCTGGGATGTCTGGCGCTTTGGAAGCTACCCGAGGATATGCATTATTATGTCTGTGGAACCGGGAGGAATACCTCCCGGGCATCGAGACCATCAAGGAGATAATCACGCCCATCCAACCAGATGTTGTCATGATAGTGCACTAATAGACCAAACCTTTGTGGTCGTTCCTTGGACGTCACTCCGCGCGCTGGGAGGAGTGGGAGGCAGTGGGCTGAGCGGAGGGGGGTGGGAGCACGAAGCGCTCTCCGGCTCCGGCACGGGGGCCCGAGTTGCCGGGTAGGTGGGTAGGACATCTCGCAGATCCGCGTACCCGGTAATCGGGGCTGCATGCTCCGGACCCCAGGGGAATGAGCCGCGAGGAGCAGGTATGGAAAATGGAAGCAGGTGCGCGGGTGCGTTGAAACTGAAACGGGCGAGGACGAGCGCTGCAAGGAGTACGAGCGATGTGGTGGAGGCAAGGGAGGAAGTGGCGCCTCTCACTTGTGTCGCTTGTCCGAAGACCGATGCGTGGCTGAGAGCCTGAGCAACACCAAAATGGATGGTGACGAGACTAAGCGCTGTGGCTTCACTCGTGCCTCGCTATACCACAGTGAGTCCCATTTCCATACATATGATATCCCGGCCAGAATACAATCCCGCTTAGCTGTGCTGTGGAAATGTTGTGTGTCCGTCATGAACCCAGTCTGTTGATTCAGATCTACTGTATCCAGGGAGTTATTGACATCAGGATCTTCATTTCCTTTCAAGCTGGCAGACTCCTTTTAACCTCTATTTCGGTATCCGATTTGATTTGTTATACAATTGACGACCTCTTCGAACCTCGTGTTCGAGCCCAATGTACTCCCTTGGGTTTGGGAACGATATCTGATGGCAAAGCTCCCCCTGCACTTCCGTGTATCTGTCTTGCACTCGCTGAATCCGACTTCCCCTTGGCTGCAATTCCCGAAGAAAATATACCTGTGTCACGGTGGCCTTATTGTGTTTGATTCTTTGAAAGAGAACAATCCAGTGGTGGCAACGCGGTCTGATAATGGTCCAATTGTGATGGTCAACTTAGGTCCACACAGTTCTTTTCTGACACAAAGTTCACGAGGGAGATGGTTGGCGCAATTCGTACATTGCTCAATTATCACGACCGAAAAATATTTGACAGGTTCTCTAGAAGGTGAAGGCGAACGGAGAAATTCAAGCAGTAACAGAGGAAATTGTTGGGGAAAAGCTAAGCCTATCGCGATATCATAGCATCCAATCCAGGTTTACACGATCCATCATGGAGGAGCAAAGTCGTCGTTCTACCAGTGCATTTGGTGAGACTTTTTATTTGTCGTCCTCTTTTGGGAGTGACTCAGACAGGTAGGCACGGCAGGCTCGCCATGCATTTTCTTTCCCGCGTGTGTGGCTTGACACGTACGACTAGGCAGCCCCCGCATCGATTACTCGGGCATCTGTGTCATTTACACGAGTGAAGGTAGTGCACCGTGCGTTTCTGCCGAGAAATTATGACCAGCGCTAGTGAGTAACAGAAGATAGCGACTAATTGATAGGTTGACGAAATTCAGATCGACGATCAACTGGATGAGCTTTGTGGCAGAGTGAAACTTTGGCAACAGTCGGGAGCTTTCGGCCTGAAGGAAGTCGGTACGATCAAGTGGGACAAAGTGCGCTTTAACGGAGGCCTGGACCATCACCAAACTGTGGTGCAGCGCCCGGAATAGGTATGGGTTTGATGCATCAGTGAATTGATCGTAGGCTGGTGACCAGTACTTCTATCGACAGGTCAGAATGCCTCATCTCAGCATTCCCTCTTTTAGACGGACTGCCGCATCACCTGTCTAAATTAATTAAATAATTGATCGATCGGACGCATTACTTTCGGAATTCCTGTACATACTACATAGAGTCATGGTTCACGTGGAGCTCACTTCAGTGCCGATACGGCTCTGAATCCTCCGCCGGAAGCCTGTTGGCACAAGATTCACATAGGTGTCACCACAGGCAAAAGCAATTTCTTCAAGGCTTCATAATTCTCTCTTTTTGCGCGGTTGTGAAATCAGCGAGATCGCTTGCTATTCGACCTAGTAATATGAGAACATCTGTAGCTCATTCCCCCCCCCTCAAATTGGCCATACTACTTATGAACAACGTCGATTCGCCGAGGATGTGAGAAGCAGAGCAAAACGCCGATTATCTGATATGAGTTTCTTACATGGCCGCCATCTCCAAACCTTCCATCCAAGGGCAGGATCGTGATCCAGGATGTTCAAGTCATTCGGCGATCTATTCGATGAAACACAGCTAGGTAGGTGAACAAGGCACCATATCCATGCTGTAGGCGTCTGTATGGAGGCAACCGCGGGATGGTGCGTTACGGCCCGACTCATCGTCCAGGTTCGAAGCCCTCGCATGATACCATGAAGTCTATTCGGTTTTTGTACCGTACTGCTCGTATCATTATGAGAAATTGTATTGAATGCATACCCCACCACTACCCCACTCCCTCAATGTAGTACCTCGAAAGACACGGCGGGGATCAATTTAGTCTAGTTCGTCCCGTGTGTGCTGTGCTTGGCAGAGATAGTCGTGCAAGGTTCCAACTAACGGCACCATGCGCCAACCTGCTTAGCGGTGGGTTTCAGCTGATTAGCATTCGACTGTTGAGCGAATCCGGACCATTCCGAAGAAGTGTGTTGTGGCGTTATCTAGGGCAGTGCCGGAGAGCTTGCTCTCGGTGACCGGGCGTCTGAAGTGGAACGTGGAGGTGATTCGTCAGTAACCGTAACCGGGTACCGGGATGCTAATTCGGAGATGCTGGGGAGCTGTAAAGGAAGGGGTACGAAGGTGTATTGAGGGACCCCGCAGGGCTCTCTGGACTCTGTGATTGAGAACAGTGACGCGGTGAAGGTCGGAGGATGTCTTGAATGATAAGATCTGATGCAGTGGGCAAGACAAGGCCGACTGTACCCGAAATTAAGTCGACAAGATCTCGGTTGTAAGACATTTATCAATCTACCAAAAAGAGTAACAGGTGTCCGGGGTCTTCCAGAGGTGTACACAGCTACCGAATCGTTGCAATATAAAGAAGTGGTACGAGTCTCAGGATGGCCACATCGCTGCGACTCGTCTCTTGCTTTCACCATGCGCGTTCCTCTGTTACCCCTCACTGGGCGTGCAGTCTACAGTCCAATCGAGACCATCGTCGCTTTCTTCATCGTTGGTACTCTCGCATACTTTCGTGTTCTCTCCGCCATCAAACATTCCACCTTCTTCACTCCTGCCTTCCCCTCCTCTCCCAGCCCAGCCCACGCTTTGCTTCGTGATAGTAAATGGGTCGTCGTCAGTGAAAAGCAATATCAGGCCAGGGCACCCAGCCCGCGTATGCAAAAACTAGAGCTTCAGCAGCTGGTTTTCTCTCCGGCAGAGCCTGTGGATCAGGTACGCATTTGCCAATCACGCCATCGTACAACGCTCACAATGTATACGGTTGATCAAGTTATTGGACTCGGCAATCCTTACTCCGTCACTTGAAAACTTGACGCATCATATTTATGATGCGTTCGTTACCCCATCCGGTCATGCGTATTCTTCTATCTGCTCCCATGCGACTGCTGAAGATCACTGCCTCACGGATGTATCAAAACAAGCTTCGGGTCACCAAACCGTTACTCTGTCATTCTTGCCGGATACTCAGGATGAATTCGTTGACGCCCTCATGGCCAAACATTCTTTTCCTGTGGATTCATTCGGGGTCAAATATCAGATACAGAGTCGCTCTGATGAAACTATTGGTGAAATGACAAGTGGCAAGTGGATCGCTTACGCTGCCAGTGCCCTCATCATGCGCTTCTGGGAGCTTACAAAGGTCAGCTTTTTTATCACAAAGTATCTCATCAACTAAGTTGCTTGCACGATTCCAGAAAGCCGATTCTCTGGACATTCTTCTCATCCTTGCCGGGTACATTTTGATGCATGCTTCATTTATCCGCGTGTTCTGGGCATCGCGAGCCTTGGGATCTAACTTCTGGCTCGCCACTGCCATCCTTTCATCGGGTATTCTTTCTTTCATGCTCGCCCTCCCAGTGTCATACTACTTCCGAATTCATCTGGATCCGATCAGCATGTCAGAAGCTCTCCCTTTCCTTGTCTGTACGGTTGGGTTCGATAAGCAACTTCGATTCGCAAAGGCTGTCTTTAATCATCCCCACCTTGCGACCCCTGTCAAGGAGGGTCGCTGGAGAGGTCAGATGAAACCAGCTGGCGAGATTGTCATCGATGCGATGGGAGAAAGTGGGAATCTCATCCTTCGTGATTACGCACTGGAGGTTGCAGTCCTTCTTTTGGGTGCTAGAAGCAAAGTTGGTGGTCTCAAGGAGTTCTGTGCCCTTGCGGCGTTATCTCTAGCGCTCGATTGCTTCGTGTTTGGCACCTTCTACGCGGCAATTTTGACGATCATGGTCGAGGTGGGTCGTTTCTTTGCCCATAAATGCTTGGGTCGAGGTTGCTGTTACTTACCGACGCATCTTTGGATACCAGGTCCGCAGGATCCGCACCGCGCGCGTATTTACTAAATCCCGGAGTGCCAACAACCTTACGGCTGAAGGTACCGTCAGCGCATTAACCCGACCTTCTCGGCCTGCGGGATCTAGTAGTCTCCGCCAGAAGCTTTCGGTAACTCTGCTAGGCACCAAGGGATCCATGCTGAGGGACAGGAACACTCCCCCAACGGATGTGAAAAGCCAGGATCCAGTTGCGCGACTTAAACTCCTTTTGGTATGTCTATCCCTCGTCGCTTAACTTCTATAGCCCTGACAGATTGTCTCAGATTGTCTCCTTCCTCACATTACACATCCTCAACTTCACGACCACCTTGGCACCGGCTTCACCCACCAGTTCTGTGCAGGCTTTGAGTGATTATCATCCCGAACCCCCAAAAGTCGACATAACGTCCCCTGCCGTTGCTAGCGTGCTCGATGCCTTGGCGACACTCAATCCTTTGGATATCACTACATCTCCTGTCAACATGCTCGTCAGAGTTGCTCCCCCTCTGCACATCAATGTCATCCCCCCAAGTCCAGCTCGCCCTCGCGCACTCTTCAGATCCAGCGAGATGATCGACAACTTTATGTCTGGATGGACCAATCTTGTTGGCGACCCCGTCATCTCGAAGTGGATTGTATTTGTCCTCGCCGCTAGTATGGTTCTGAATGGCTACCTTCTCAAAGGCATTGCGGAGGGCGCTATCAGAGGACTGCAACCGCAAAGTGTCCGTTTTAGGTCAGTTGTTACCGTCAGCAGGGATGGAGATGTGGACGAAAAGACATCTCAAGCGAAGGCCACCGCCATACGCCGCAGACCTTCCTGTGCAGTAAGCTCTCCTACTCCGAGTCTAGATGACTCTGAAGCCACCAACTCGCCCGAAACCACGCTATCGATTGCCCTTGATTCTAAGCCTATAGTCGCGCCCATACCCATTCCTTCTTCCAAGGAGAACAATGGTGTCCCTGCTTTCCTTCTGGATATGAAGCTTCAATCCCAACCTGCTGCACTCATCACCAAAGAACCCCGCGTCGACTTTCCTCTGCGTTCCTTGGAGGAATGCGTCGATATTTTCGAGAACGGGCCTCGACCAGTACAAGTATCACTAGCAACGTTGCACGACGAGGAGGTTATTCTTCTTGCGCAAAACGGAAGGATTGCTCCTCACGCATTGGAGAAGGTTCTTGGTGATTACGAACGTGCGGTTGCGATCCGGAGGGCCTTGATCTGTGAGTGATCTGCTTTCGCGCTACTTCATTAGTTGATTTGGTTAGCTCGGGCGACACCCACCAAAACCTTGGAGAATTCTGACGTACCCGTGTCAAACTATGACTATTCTCGCGTTTTCGGTGCATGCTGTGAAAATGTCGTTGGATATATACCGATTCCACTCGGCATCGCTGGACCTTTGACTATCGACGGGGAACAAGTGCACATTCCGATGGCTACCGCGGAGGGTACTCTGGTCGCATCCACTTCTCGTGGTTGTAAGGCACTTAACTCAGGCGGAGGTGTTACAACAGTTCTCACCAACGATGCAATGACTCGCGGTCCTGCAATCGACTTCCCGTCGATTGTGATGGCTGTTGAGGCAAAAAAATGGGTAGACTCCGACGAAGGATACGAGATCATCAGGAAAGCATTTGAGTCGACATCGCGATTTGCCAAGTTACAGAGACTGAAGACTGCTATCGCTGGACGGACGCTCTTTGTCCGCTTCGCGACAAAGACAGGTGATGCCATGGGTATGAACATGATCTCGAAGGGTACGGAGAAGGCACTCGAAGTGATGCAGCAGCACTTCCCTGAGATGATTACCCTCGCTCTTTCTGGCAACTACTGCACGGACAAGAAGCCTGCTGCGATCAACTGGATCGAAGGTCGTGGAAAAAGCGTTGTTGCTGAGGCGGTTATCCCTGGAAAGGTGGTGAAAAGTGTCCTAAAGACCACGGTGGAGGCGCTGTGCAACCTGAACTTGAAGAAGAACCTCGTCGGTAGTGCCATGGCTGGTTCAGTCGGTGGTTTCAATGCTCACGCAGCCAACATCCTCACTGCGATTTTCCTCGCGACTGGTCAGGATCCCGCCCAGAATGTGGAGAGCTCAAATTGCATGACCCTTATGGAACCGTACGTGGCTATTATGCAGTCGCGCTCCGGGATGCTCATATTTGAATAGGACCAATGGCGGAGAGGATCTTTTGATGACTATCACCATGCCTTGCATTGAAGTTGGCACTGTCGGAGGTGGCACCGTTCTAGCTCCGCAGAGTGCAGTACTGGAGATGCTCGGTATCAAAGGTCCCAACCAAACGAACCCTGGTGCGAACGCCCAACGCCTCGCTCGTATCATCGCTGCGTCAGTCATGGCTGGAGAGCTATCTCTGCTCAGTGCTCTCGCGGCTGGTCACCTCGTCCGTGCACATCTCGTACACAACCGCTCTCAGGCAAACACACCAAATCCTTCTCGTCCCGTAACGCCTACTGTTTCGTCCAGCGCGCCTCTATGGGAACAGCCTCCGAGCAATCCTCCTGCTCTCCCTGCGCAGGTCCTTTCGCATTCATATTCTACGTCATCTTTACCACCATACTCAGAGTCCAAACAATAGTGTCTGAGTCGATGGTACTCGACGAACAGTCGTATTTATTACATATAGGTATCATTCAGTGCGACGTTTTCGTGCGCACGAACTTTATACAAGGAAAGACGGATTACAAGATGCGGACTCACCACCAATAAGTGGCGTCGCTGCAATGTGTTTATAGTATTTACCTTATATTCCGATCGGAGCGTCGCCGATGTACTATACTTATGATTCTAAATACAGACCATCAATCATGCGGAAGTCACGGCGATCTGTTTTTGACCCTCAGTGTTGGACACCGATTGAACCAATGTGTACGGATTGCTGGGCTCGAAGTTGTTCAACCCCTTTGAAAGCGTTTCCGGCCGTTGTTCCAACGTTCACCCATCATCCGAGAACGTCGGTCGGAATAGGTAACCTCGGGTATTCGTCGACAAAATCTTTGACCATTCGATTGTCGCGGCGACATGAGCTGTATTCGTATTTACAAGCGCACGGTACCCAAATGATCATGTAGGTCTCTCGGTCGTCCGAAGTCCCCCCCCCAAAAAAAAAGACCTCGACTCGGATCCGGCTTTTACGGATGTGGCCTAAGATAAATTGATTTCGATGAGTTCAAAACACGGAAGAATCTCATTTTGTCTTTGAACTTGAGCATATCACCGGAACCAAAGATATGTCTTATTCCTAGGGCAATGGCAGTGACAACAAAGCATCCACGTACATGCAAGTTCGGAGAACGCCATGATGATGCCCAACGTATAGTACAACATTCCTCCACACAACATTCCTCCACACAAAGTGTAATAGCTGACGTGTCCTGGGTACTGAAATATGCATACAGAATGAAGGTTGATATGGGGTATCATAGTGCATGATCGTTTAGCTATAATCGATCGACGAGGTGAGTCCGCCATTCCGAGTTCGAAGGATACGTCGGGCACTCACTCCTTTCATGTCAGAGTGAGTCTTGTGAGTGCATGCGCAAGAGGTCGTTGAGTATCCTCGCCACAGATCCGGCGCCCTCAGCGACTCGTTCTCTTTCGCTCTCTTTAACCTTCGGAAGGAGCTGAGAGTTGAAGCGATCGGGATGCCATCTCCGAATGTTGTCTTTGATGCGCTCCTTCGTGGCTCTGTCCTGAGGGTGGATCGTGGACAGCATATAGGAGGTGATACCAGGCGAAGTTAGGTCGTCCGGACCTTTCGGTCGCTTAAACGTGGGCCACGGGAAGTCCTCCCATATCAGCGACCCCATGGTCTGGATCTTGTCCCACTGGCTACGGTGAGACTCGAACAGCTTCGTAACTTCCTCTTTGGACATCGTTTTACCCGACTTCGTTTGCCTTTCGTGTTCCAGCATGGCCAACCTCGCTTGTTCGCGTCTAAACTGCTCTTCGCGTTGTTGAGCCTGCTCAGCCTGTCGCCGGTGAAACTCAGCCTCTGTGAGCGGTGCATTTGGAGCACCACTTGTCGGAGGTTTTGGCGTCGGCGTGGCCGGTCCTGTTGGTTTGGGAGTACTCGATGGTTGTGCGCTGGCACTAGTCGTAGAACTAGTCGTAGAACTGGGTCGTGTGGAAGTCGACGACCAGCCACTCATGGTGGGATTGTTACGGCTGGAGGTGCTCGTACTGGTTCGATCAAAGGGTGGGCTCGTTGCGGCCGGCGTGCTGCGATCATTGCGGTTCGGAATTGGCCAGGGGCTCGAAGAACTAGGTGTCTGAGGAGAAGTTGTGGATCGAAATGTTTCCGGGGGCCAAGTCTCCCAGACCTCTTGCTTCTTCCTCTCCTCTGCTCTTTGACGACGAATCTCTTCCTCCCGTTTCCGAAATTCCTCTTGCGTTTTGCCGTCCTCCTTGCGGCGCATATCTGCCTCCCTACGATTGAGGTCTTCCTCCCTGCGTCTTAGTTCCTCCTCCCGTTTGCGCAGCTCCTCCTCCTTCTTCCGCGCTTGTTCCGATTTAAGACTGGCTTCCTCAGTTCTGCGTCGTGCCTCTTGTTCTTTCCGCTCTGCCTCCTCCTGCTTACGCCTAGCTTCAAACTCTTTGCGCTTAGCCTCCTCTTCCATCATCCGGACCTCTTCCTCCTTTCGTCTGGCTTCTTCTTCCTTCCGTCTGGCCTCCATCTCTCTCGAATTAGCCTCCCTTTCCTTCCTCTTCAACTCCTCCTCTTTCCGTCTAGCTTCTTCTTCCTTGAGCCGAGCCTCCTTCTCTTTCTTCTTTGCCTCCTGTTCTTTTTTCCTGGCCTCCTGCTCTTTTTTCTTTGCATCCTGCTCCTTCTTCTTAACCTCTTCCTCTCTCATCGCAGCCTCTCTCTCCTTCCGGTCGGCTTCTTCCTCCTTTCTCCGCAGTTCGACCACCTTGCGCTCAGTCTCATCGTTTTCCCTCTGCTTGGCCTCTTCTTCTAACATCCGAACCTTTTCATCATGCCTCCGTTCTTCCATCTTCTTTTTCCTGTCCTCGTCCTCACGTTGAAGTTCTTCCGCTTTCTGCGCCAGCTCTTCCTCTCGCTTATTCGCAGCCTCCTCTCGCTTGCGTAGCCCTTCCTCGATTTCTTGTATCCGTCGGTCGTTGTAATCTCGAGTTCGCCAACTCCTGTTGTCGAATCCGTCGTCTGATCCGTCTTCCTCGAAGTTCTCGTGATGTGTATGCACAGGGCGAGACCCATAGTAACTCCCCTCCTGTTGGAAGTGGTGTCGCATATCCTGCGTAGAGAATCGCCCTCGTAGTTGAGAGGGCTGCCAACTCCGCCCTACCTCCTCCGGGGTCTGGGGAGAACGCGACGAACCATCCCAACGAGTCTCATAGGGAGAGCGAGACACCGAGCCCCAGTGTCTCGAGTTCGAGCTAGACAGCGAAAACGAATCATCAAGCGTGAACGACTTCTTGTTGAGGATGGGTCGGCTCGCGGACGGTGGTGGGGCATGGACGCGGGAGCTTTCCCCAGCCCGAGTGTACGTCCCAGAAGTCGGAGAGGTGGCTGAGAACTGGGTAAAACCCCCAAAGCGGTCATCGAGCCTCTGGGAGCCGTTGTGCATCGAACGATCGTCGCCGTGCACGTACCCAGCTCTCTCACGCTCTCTTTCCCTTTCCCGGGCCCGATCTATGCTGCTCCACTCTTGGTCGGCGGAGTGAATACTCGATCGCTCCCGGTCGATGTTTCCAGATAATGCATCGAGAGGGTCCGTGAACGTGGGGCTAAGGACGGACGGTGCTTTGAAAGACGACGACGTGGCGCTCGCGGTGCTGCTCCGTCTCGCGAGCGTGAAAGTGCGAGACATCTGCGCGTCCTCCTCGGGCGTTATCGACGGCTTCCAGAACTCCTGCACGATGGGCCTCGTGTTCATGCTTGGTTTACGTCGGATGCTCTCCTTGCGCGTTGGATCGGACGGATCGGTGGGCGCACGAGTGCTGCGTGGCATGGCATCGGGCTCGTCGTATATAGGTAAAGGCTTGGAGCGTTCGAGGAAGGACCTTTCCGTGTCGAGCACAGACGGTGATTTCCAGGAACCCATGGATGTGACGGATCCGGCACGGACCTTGCCGGCCCGAAGCAGAGGGAGTTCGTCTGGAGACGCAGCGAGGTCGTCACGGTCATGGTTCACCGGGCGAGAAAAGTAGGGACCGCTCTCTCGCTCAAAATCTGCCGTCTGAATGGGAGTACGGGAAACACGCTCGGTCTTGCGGATGGGCTGGAGTGGAGTCGACACAGAACTTTCTGGAGGAGGATCAGGTTTAGACTGAAATCGTTGGACGGGAGGAGGCGGAGGCGGCGGCGGCGGCGGTGGTGGTGGTGGTACAAGAGGAGGAGGCGGTGGAGGTGGAGGTGGAGGTAGCGCTGGCGACAGCTGAGGTGGGTCAGGCTGAAAAGAGGACGGGAAAGTGGATACTGCAGCAAACCCTGGCACCGAATCCTTGTTCTTCCTCTCTCTCTCTATCCTGTCCAGGATAGCCTGCTGCTCCTTCATCATACTTTCCGACCACGCCCGATCCAGCTGCTCGCCAGAAGCCCACCGTCGCTCCTGCCGCTCTCGCTCGAGTGCGATCCGAAACTGTTCTTCGGCCAGATGGCGGATGGTTTTGAGGGTCGCGTGATGGTCGGCGGTCAAGCGGTCGCGCTCCTCGGGGCCGACGACTTCCTTGGCAAGCTCATCGTTGAGTTTCTGTTTTGCCTCGTCGACCATGGAGCGGAGGCCCGCCTCGATGTTCACCTTGAGCGTTTGCTTCCATTCATCGTCGGGCTCGAGATCGGGGGGAAGCGGAGCGCTGGATGGCTGAGAAGAATTCTGCATTAGGGTTGCCATCTAGCGAGGTGGTAAGCGCTGGGCGCAGATTAGCAACGAGATCAGGGCAAGTGCTGTGGAGGTGTGGGGCGAGCTAGAGTTGGTGGAGTGTACAATGAACGATTGATTCAGGGCAGCTGGAAAAATCAAGCGTGTCCGTCGGGTAGAGGTTGGCTGGAGTGGAAAGATGGGAGCGAGGACTGGCCTGTGATGGCAAGTTTGCCTCGTGTCAGTACACGCGCCAGGGAAGCTTCTCGACGGACCCGCTTTAGCGATGAGGAGAACTCACTGGCAGAGACTCGACAACGCACATCCGCAGGCGCAGATGTCGATGGATAAAGCAGACCACGTCGCGATCAGGAGCAAATGGTAAACACTGCCTGGAGGTGAAGCGTAGCTACTGCATGAGCTGATCGCTTCGGATTGGATTGTCGATGTTTCGGTTCCTTGAGACAAGTCGACGATAAGATGTTCCTCACCTTGATCGCGTCTCTCTCCCTGCAGGTCGGAGGCAAGGGACCTTGAGCTCGCCCAACTTGCCAAATTCAACTCCACTTTTCACGCGACCGGCACTCACGCGGTGACCAAACTCAACATTGCAACTCCCAGACGAGTATTCGTTTACATTCGCGGCCAAGGGTCGAACTGGACGCTTGGTTCAAATGGACTGGCACTGGGCTGGTCGTGGGTTGCTGGGTCAAATGTGTAACGGCGTTCGTGAGACTCGGACTCGGGCTCTGGAACTCTCTCTATCTAGGACTGCCGGCAATGGACAGCAAGTGTTACTAGCATGCATTGAGTCCACCGCCATCGGTACTCTCAAGGCAGTCCGACAGTGTCCTTCGACATCGGAGGTGGCACTCCGACGGGTGAGCGGCTGCGGTTCTCTGTCATTCATTTCCATGGGCGCTGTCATGCCACCGTTGACTTTTCCAACTAGACCATACTCTCTTCTCTGAGCTCTCCGGGGACACTTTCCCGTCACGTCGCGTCGAAGTGTCCAGGCTGGCTGCCATTTAATTCCGATGCGTGGCGTTGCCAACTTGGACCGGCTTCTGGAACAAAGATACATATCCGCTACTTTCTCCCGAGGACATGTTTATGGCGTTCCTTTAATCAGCAGTTGGCCGCTCCCATTGGAGCCACTGTCATTTTCAACTGCGATGCTTTACGTTTTGAGTCAAGCCACATCTCGAACAAAAATACACGTTTACTTCTCTATTTTTTTTGGTGGCGTCCAATTGAAGGACACTGATTTATCGAGCATTTCATCAAACGTAAATTGCTGGCCGCAATGACTGCACCACAGTGCATGCATAGGTCCGTAGCCGGTCAGGCGAGTCCCCTATGTGGCTGTATCACCGTTGTCGTTGACGATGGTGCAAAGTCACATCTAGCGATGACATGTGTGCGTCTTCTCCTTGGGAATTTCAGCCGTGGTGACGGAACGGTCTCGGCAGAACGGCATTCCACTATCATTTGCCCTGGGGTATTTCCAGGATCCATTTACTGGCTTATCTGACAGGCTGCGTGTCAACGGCTCACGATGTCTTGCAGCCATATCGGAGGCCTTCTTTGGACCTTGCGCTCTCCATGTTCCCTCGTCGTGTGTTAATCGATATTTATTTCTGGAATCTGGATGAGAAAATGGACCCTGTCCAAGTTGGAGTTTGGGCGCGATGTACGATAGTTTACTCCCCTCGGAGCAGCGCCCAAGTCTGTAGTGGGAGAGACTGCTTGGTATACATTTGTTCGTTGCTCCCGTACAGCTCAGTTAGTGTGAAACGGAAGAGAGGCGGTGCAGGGGCGCGTTTGCCTAAAAGGGGCTGCCTCGAGGCGACCGCGAGGCTGATCAAGTCATCGGATGGGACGCTCTTTTCTTGTGATCTGTTCTCTCCTTCCTTGACTCGTCTTGTTAGTATACATCACCGCACTACTAACGCACAGAACAACAACAAAATTTTGGTATGTCGTTTGACGTCGCTCTCTTCCTGTCATATCTATCGTACTAACACGGCCCGACTTTTTTCTTTTTTTTCCCGCATCTGCTCATCGCGTTCCGAATTGTTCCATTGCGCGCGTACAGGATCAGGTTCCTATCATGGTCCGATCGTGCTGCTGATAACATCGTATTTGGGAACAGATCATTAGTTGCACCACGCGACCCGATGCAACGAGTCACTCATCGAACCAGTTATTTCATCTACTCCTCTAGTCCTCCCAAATTCGTGGCATCTTAAATCTCCCTTGCCCTAGTACCACACACCCTACGCTGCCTTTTCTATGCCTCCAAAGCGTCGCGGTGCACAGGCCAAAGCGGCCTCTGCCCCCAAGGCGGCTCCCCCCGACCCGTCCAAACCATCACTATCATCAAAACCTGTTCCGACTCCCACCCCAGCCCCAGTCCCCGCTTCCATTCCTCCTCCCCCTCCTCCGCCGCCACAGCCCGTCGAAACGGGTTCGGCAAAGGTACGCAAGGAATGGGCCAAGTTCATCGACGCGTGGTACGAGCCACGAAAGAAACAACTCGTCGAAAAACTCCAAAGAGATATCCTCATCAAGTACAAGAATCTCGGGACCCCCAAGGAAACACAAAAGCTGCGCGAAATGGAGCTCTTTGAGAAGCTCGACTCGTTAGCACAGCAACTTGCACAGCCCGCCCGCGCTGAGTGGGAGCGTCGTCTCGAGCTTGCCCAGCTTCGCGAAGATCAGTGGGACGACATGTCTGGTGAAGAACAGCAGGCTGTTATGAGCATATTTGTCGGCTTTTTCGCCGACGACGTCGAAGACATGGACGACGACGACGTCTCTGCCGACCTTTCCTCTATCGAGGAAGAAGAGAGTATCATCGAAGAGCCACAATACAGAGGCACTCCTTCTTACCCCTCGTCCTCCCTTGCCTCCTCTTCGAAACAATCCATTCCACCGACCCCGATCAGGGGAAATTTCGAATTCGTTAATCCAACATCCTTCTTCACTGATACTATGACACCACTTAATCCAACCAAAAATTTACCTGCCCTTTCGATGGTGAGTCCTCGTGTCGTCTCACGCTACCACGGCTTATGCCTTCATTCCTCCCAGGATCACCTTGCAACGCTTGGCCCATCTAATACGGGACGCTCGGCTGAGCCTGTGAGCGCATGCGTGGGTGGCCTCAGCTTCCAGAACTGGGCTTCGGAAGCCGGAATTGTCACGCAGCAGCCTCCGGGTCAGTCCGCCAAGCCCCCTTCCGCCATCGCCATCGCCGCCCCGTCCCCACCCGCCGCCACGCCCGCTCAGACCCTGAGCGTTCGTCCCCGTGCAACGGACATCATATCCCGTCAAGTCTCCGCAGCCTCTAATTTATCCTCCCCTCCATTTAAGACCAGTTCTCCTCAATACTCACCACCAAACCCACCCACTAGGTTCTCTCCTCCAACAAACACGGAGAACCTGCCTCTCGGCAAACGTTACATTGGTCCTATCATCGCGGAGGAGGAACCTGATCCCTTGGACGAGGAGCTTCTCAGGTCCAAGATGGCAGACGAATATCAGCAATATAAGATTAGTCTTCGTATCCAGATGATCTATCAATTCCATGCCGAGGCTGCTGAGGTCGAGATCAAACTCTTCGAAACACTTCTGGCTGCTGGTGAGGGTACGAAGGAGAGCCGTGCCCGAGCCGTGCAGGAGCACGAGACGAATATGGTGCACCTCCGTGACCAAAAAGAGGAGGAGCGCAAGAAGCTTTGTGCCGAAGAGCGGGAGAGACGGCGGGAGGAACTTCGGCAACACCTTACTCAGCGACGATTTGGTGCGCAGAACCAGATCGATCCTGGGGTCAGGGCGAATTCATCCAAGTCAGGACCTGACAAAGCGTCAGTTCAAGAACGACACGGCAAAGCCACTCATCAAAAAGAAAATATTTCTATTTCTCAGCCTGCTATTGCACCCTCCACGAAGCTCGAACCGCCGAGTATCATCAAGAAATCCAACAGTAGTCTTTCCCAGGGCGAAGCTTCTGCGAACGAGGCGATTTTTGCGAATGCTATGGCCATGATGGCTCAAAGGAAGCCTGGTGATGCCGTGTTGACTCCCGCTCAAGCTTCGTTGAACGAGGCTGTATTTTCTAACGTTGCCGCCACGTTCGCCACTCAGGGCCAACCTGGGAATAGCGGAAAGGGCACCTTACAGCCCCCGAGCATCATGAAAAAGTCCATCAGTTCCCGGTCGCAGGAGCACGAGTCCATACCTCACATAACTGTCAGCTTTGCCGAGAGTCCTGCTGCTCCTACGCCTGCACCTGTGCAAGTGCCACCCACTACCAGCAAGGGCAAGAAGGGCAAGAAGGGACAAGCAGCGGCGCAGCTTCCTCCCACGAAACCGGTTGTGACCATTGAGGAGTCGGAGATGGACGCAGAACCCCCACCCCCGGCGCCCTCCCTATGGGATGCAGCCACCGACATCGCCAAGAACGCTTGGGGTGCCGCTTCTTCTTCCACCTCCGTACCTACATCCAGGTTCAGCGCGGCAGTCGAGGAAGAGGTAGACTTTGATCTTATCCCGAAGACAGCTCCCACACCCCCCAAGGCTAACGTCAATTCAAAGAAATCAACCTCTGCAGGAAAGAAAGGAAAGAAAGTGATGATCACCGAGGAGCCTGATATCGACGCTGACCCAATCGTCTCCCCTCCACCCTCTTCAAAACCGAAGGCGACGAAAGGGGCATGGGGTTCCGTGAACGACAAGCCCAAGTTGGCACCTGCTAGTATGCTCGAGCAGAGCGAACCGGAACCACCTCCAGTGATGCCAGCATGGGGCAAGAAGGCTGCTCCACCCGTTACCAAGCCCCCTTTGAAGCCGCAGGTGAAAGTCGTTATTTCAGAGGAGCAAGAGAGCGAGTTCGAGCGGAGTCCTGCGCCCACACCTGCGCGGGCGAACAAGACCAAGTCCGCGTGGGGCGTGTCCGCTGTCACGCCTAGTGTTGCCACCGGCTCGCAGTCATCGAGGAAGGCGAAGGTCACGCAGCAAGCCGAGTCACGCCGCGATGCCATGCCCAAGTCTGTTCACGTGGAAGCAGTTCCAGATCCCGAAGACTATTGGCCAGAGACGGTTACAGGTGACAGCACGATACCTCGTATGCAATTCACTGGACCGGAGGATGCAAGTGAGCAGGCGGAGGAGGAGGAAGAGGAGGAAGAGGGCGATGCGAGCGCATGGTTCAAACCGGAAAACATCAGCTACTGGGCCGACTTCATGGCTGGCCAACCCGAGGCTGAGCCGGAGGCGCAGGCCGTCCCCGAAACCACTGAGCAGACCGGAAAGCATGTCCGTTGGACTCCTGCTGTTGACGGGGAGAGCGACGAAGAGGAGGAGTTTGGGGAGGGAGATGATGAGCTGGCGACCAACGTGTGGATGCAATACGCGATCAGTGGACAAGACGTACCCACCTGGGGTGGCGTAGCGGAGGAGTCGAAACTCATGTCTTCTGAAAGTACGCGAGGCGAAGCAAGTCTTTGGGAACGGGGAAGGGGGAAGAAGATGAATCCGCCCACGGATGACTCTGAGAACCGCGCGCAGCAGACTTCGGTCTTCGATAGAGCCGCGCTCACCGGACAATGGCCCAAGATGGAGAGTTGGTTGTCCCCTCCCTCGAGAGGGCAAAGCTCGGGCTCTACTAGAGTCTTTTGACATGTATGTTTTGAAATTCGGGTCTTTCTTTCTTTTTTTCTTTCTTTGTCCGGCTATTTTGACTTTTGATGCTCGCTTTCGTGATATCTGCTACACTTTTTATTATTTCCAGTCTTCTACGTTTCTGTATATTATATTTTCGTCACGAACGCCTGCAGGTCCAGCACGAGTAACTTACTCGGATAATTCTAATCTTGTGCCATTGTCGTTACTCGGTCTAGTCTATCTTCTCCTCGATTGTTATGATATGTCTTGATGCTTTATTATTCGGTCGCGGGCGGTTGGTGTTGGGGGAACATTTGGGCGGAAGTGTGGGGGGAGAACGTGTAATGTTGAGCATACATATCTTTTTCATTCCTCCGCTGGGGCACGTTTTACTTAAGTTATTTGTGTAACAAAGACCCTCTTCCATAACTTTTGCGACACGTTTTTTTCGTCGAAGCCATTTTGGCTCATCAGAATGCAGAATATTTAATGCCGCTGGTGCCACGTGGGTCCAGGGTACGGCGAACTTGCACGAAAGTTTCCGCTTTTCGTCCGTAGGACATTGCACCCAACGGCCCTGAACAAATGGGGATTGACCAATACTGTGCGTGTTTGATTATACATGCATTTCATCCCGTCGGGATGATGGTGTTACTTGGCCGTCGTTACAGCCGCGGCCAGTGTCGGCGAACTTGGACCTCGAGATCAGTGATATATATCAACAAGCCTTCCACCGCCGCGGGGCGGTGAACTCACAACGCAGGCTATTATTGTAAGGTTGATGCCAGGAGATATCATCAATCGATATCGCGGGTACGACGGAATGCTGGCGGGCTCCGCCTGATAGCCTCCATGCTACTGTAGCAACTTGAGAGCCGTCAAACTTCGAATGAACTCATCGGCGGCGGAATACTTGGATTCTTAAAGACTGGGTCGTTATGCGTGTGACAGGATTTCTGGACGGGGCCGCCACAGCTACTTATGATCGATGCCGCGATGTCCGCACTGCAGGGAACACCGACTCCGATCAGCGGGTTCAAGGGATGCATGCATAATGTTGGACTCGTCATAACAACCCGGACGTTCACTTTCGGATTCAAGGATTCATATTATTAGATAAACGAGTGTGGTGGCGTAATGAAAGTAACACTTAGATATCATTCAAGTCATTTATGGATGGTTATCTCTTCTCCTCTTCTTCCGTTAGGATTCTCGTCAGTATCCTTGCAACTGCGCCAGCGATCTCTTGTGCGATCTCCTGCTGCACCGGCTGGATTTTTGGTACGATGCGAGCGTTGAATTTATCCGGGTGGAAACGCAACACCTCCGACTTCACCTTGTCCCTTGCAGTTTTCCCTTCGACACCAGGTCGTTGGGGGTGGAAAAGGAACGAACGCACGTCCCCGTAGGTGATCTGATCCGCAGAAGAAATAATGCCAAACACCGGCCAGGGTATCTCCTGGACATTAATATGGGGAATGGAGTTGCTCGTCCGAAGCTCGCTCCACTTGGCCTCGTACAGGGAAAAGTGCAGATGGACTTGTTCTTCCAGAGTGGCGCGACGAGTCTGTTCGGCGAGTAAGCGGGCCCTGCGTCCTTGTTCCTCTTTTATGAGGCGTTCCTGCTCTGCCCGCTCCTGAGCCTCCCTGCGCAATCGCTCGGTTTCTTCTCGTAACTTGCGGTTTCTGTCCTCTCGAAGCAGGCGTTCCCTTTCCTCGCGTTCCTGACGCTCCCTCTGCTCGCGAAAGAATCGTTGACGAGCTTCCCTGCGCACGCGCTCCACCTCCTCTCGAAGGCGGCGTGCCCTTTCCTCCTGTAGTCGGCGTTCCCATTCCTCTTTGATTCGTCGCTGCTCTTCCTCCCGTCTTCGGCGCTCTTCATCTTCTTTGGCCCTGCGCGCCAGCTCCTGTCGGAAAAAGTGCTCTTGTTCTTCCCGGATCTTACGTTCCATTGCATCGTGGGCGCGCTGCCGTTCCTCGTCAGCACGCATGGCTGTCTCTTCCTTCTGTCGGTAATGGGCCGCTATCTCCTCCTCTTTCGCCCGTACAAACTCTGCCACCAACCTCTCCTGTTCCTCCTTGGCGTCGTTATCTCGAGTCTCCCCCCACAACTTCTCTGCTTCTTCATCTCTCTGCTCGTGTGCTCGTTTCCTCGCCTCCGACTCGTCCGCAGCACGGAATATTCGCTGGCGGCATCGTTCGACGCCGAGTTTCAACTCGTCATCGAACTGAAGCTTCCTCAGCTGCTGCAGGAAAATCTTGTCCTGTTCACTCATATGTGTAGGTTTCATGAGCGTCTCGGCCTCCTTTCGCAGACTGGCGAATCCCCTGAGAGCTCGCGCTGTGCGGCGCTCGTGACGCTGAAAGATCCTCTTGCGCGCCACGTCCCGTTTCTCTTTCAGCTGTTGAGCGCGGCGGTGAGGAGGCAGAGTATCGGGACGGATATGTCCACTTTTGGTAAACGAGAGATGTTTGGGCCCGTACTTGACCTTGGGGCGAGGCAAGTTCAGCGGGGGATCCTGGGCAGGGATGTTGTCGATATTCGGAGCCATATTCCGAAGATGGTCGGTGGTCGGAGTGAACCGATGCTCTGGGGTCCCAAAACCATCACGCACGAATTGATCGGCAAGGCGTATGGTAGGATGGGCGTCATCTTCTGGGACACGGAGACCTTTGGCAGGGTTATTGGAAGGGGTAGGAGCGGGAAAACGAGTGTTGGTGAAATTGAAGCCGGTGAATAAGTTGAAGCACGGCTTCCGAGCGAGATAGTCCGCAATCCTGAAGCCAGCAGGGGAAGCCTTGTAAGGATGGGAGAAACGAGGTCGGGTAAACATGTTCGAGAAGCCTATCAGGGAAGGCTGAGATAGTGAGACGAAGAGTCTAAGAGGGGACTCACCAGGTGATGGGGAGCGATGGAATGAAATGACTTGACGTTAGATGATGGTGGGTTGACGAACTTTACACGCGGACGATGCTTCCACATCTTATACTAACCTCAGCCCCAGCTTTCGGAGGCTGGACAATCTGACCATTTGTATTTGTCAATCGTTGTGTCCACACTTAAAAAGGGTCCACAAGTGGATACCATTGTTCTAAAAACTCCGACGGAGTCCACAACTTGTTGGTATCCAAGAGCGAGCGCAATCCCTCAATCAGAGGTCAACCGCTTGGCTAAGTCATGAACAAGTACTCACATGCCAAAGCGATTTCAGAGGTGTAATACGGTGACTCATCACTCCAGCATACCTTGAGCAACTGTTGGAGGTCCCAACGAGACCAGAGTGGCAGTGCTAGCTTAGTCAACAGTAGACCGGAGCCCGAGCGACGAGTCGTTTAGAGTCATTGCCAGTGTACAATGTGGGCACGATCGACCGTCCCCACCGTGTCGGTGACTCGCGATCCTGAAGGCGGCCATTTCCACGTTGAGCGGGTGTCCATGAGCGGCGTGTCGGCTTCCCGCAGCAGTACAGGTACATACCTAGTGTTGTACGAGTCAAAGCGTTGGACGTGATGCGCAAGGCTGTGGTCCACTTGGCCACCACATACCCACAATCGGAAACACCCACCGGAGGGGAGACCGGTCGCTGGTATAATAAGAAGACAAAGCGTCCACACACAATTGATGTCCACGACAACTTGAATGGTCAAAGCGAGCATCATCAGTGAAGATATTTAAACAGAGCTACCAGTGAAGACAACCCACGAATCCCCCAAGAATACAACTCTCGCTCACTAAGTACTCTCCTCCCGTTCGGACCATCCACTAGTGAGTACCCTTGTCGTTCCGATCCGCCACTTGTGCTGAACGGAGTCTCAGGAACCCAGACATGGCACCTCAGACACGCAGCATGGCCAAAACTTCTCCGGGTCGCATGACCCGCAACAGCGTCTACGGCCGATCCCCTCTTCCACCCTCCTCGACCCCAAAGAGCTCGACCACCATTCACGCACAGGCGCAGGACATAGAAGGCAATGCCACCAGCGGAAAAGGCACTCCATGGCTCGCGTGCCGAGACGCATACGGTGTTATGACCACGGTCGCCGTGTCGGAGACGGGAGAGGGTATTCATCTACGTTGGCATTATGCGGACGACTCGGAGGACATCGAGGTCGACGAATACTCGGAGGAAGCGACTGTACAGATGATCGTTGACGAACCTGAGTCACGCGACGTCACCCCTGTCACGCATCGCCCCGGCCCGGGGCCGTTCCCTCACACGCCTATGCCCCTTCATCCTTTCGACGCTGGTTCAGTCATCAAGACTCCTGTTAAGAAGCTTAGGCCCCTTCAGGCCAGTCCCCCGCGCATTGGGGACAAGGGCGTTCGTTGCTTATACGAGAATGGCGGTGTTTTGATGAACCTGAATGGTGGTGGCCCTGTCCGGATCGTCATCCACCACCCGGTTGGGTCGACTGCCAACCTTTCGAGGGAGCAAGTGGAACTCCTGCAGAAGGAGCAGGAAGATAAGATCGCACGTGCTCAAATTGCGAAACTTCTCGAAGAAAGGGAGCGTCTTATTGAAGAAGAACGCGCTTTCTCCGAATGCGGGTATGAAGAAGAGAGCGTGGATTTGTCCGATGTTGAAACTGCCTCTGCGGTCTCGCTTACACACGACCGAACAACCAACGAATCTCGTCGTGCGCGTCTCGGTCCAGAAGGAACCGAACTCATTGATTAAGACATCAAGCTACCAAGGGAAATGGTCATATTTCGAATCGCCTGCCACAGGTTTCATGTCCGACCCTCTCATTCTTTTTTTTCTGTATCTAACTAGTAACTGTCACTCCTTTTTATAAATTTCCCCCATCCCAGGAACTGGATCGGGATATCATGGTCATTTTGGTTCGAGAATCTATGAACCGTATGTATCTTATTTCCTGTGACAACAGTGCTGGCTTCTTTCAAGATAGCCGCCGACAGTTCCCGCGGTTTGAATTTGTTTCATGTGCAGCGAAGTCGCTGAATGTATGGCAAGTCGAATAACGAGATAGATGTTGAGGGGAACCTGCCACCACTTGAGAGGAAATGTATACCCTGACGACATACTGGACGGCATGAATATTAGTCAAGCGGAAACAGTCAAGAGACAGGCTCTATACTTAACGGACACCGGATATTTCCAAAGCGCGACTGCGTAGGTTTGCGTATCTACTTGATGGAATTGGGCAATATAACCATAAAATTTTGGCTTGACAATGTGTGCAGGTATCTGATAATCTCCTTCACGGCCTCGATACCTGTAAGGTATCGCAGAACCAAGGACAGGAAAATATCCCCATATTCGAGTAGTTTTTCAATGCGCCCGACACATCAAGAGGGTGCTGGATGGTATCACTGTTTATACCACGTTTCATGAGATATTCCGTGTAGTGTCCCAGAATGATACCGACGTGCCGGCAGAGACTGCGGTGCATGCATCGTCGCATGCTGGCGTGATGCAGTATGGCCAGCCGCCGCTGTAAATAGACCATTGCAAGGATGACATGTCGAGACAGTGGAAAAGACAAAAAGTTATTTTCTATCACCCGTCCAAGTAAAGGGTCCGTTCAATATCGAGTTGACTTCCGTTGGAAAGTGTGCGAGAAGGGTGCCATCGAGACTGTCCTAGATCTGAACGGACTCGCACCAGGTGGCAGTTGCATGCAATGAATTTGCCGTCCGGAGAGAACTTGAGTGCAGCCACGAAACCGTTGTGTTCAAAAGGACCAGGCAGCCGCTCCCCTGTGGGAAGCGGCCGTCGTCTCATTCGGTCCCGTCGCGATTTTCGTCCCATCGATTGAGACATCCATCTCATACATCCCTTCGTCGAATTCTACACCACGACCTGACCGCTGATAGTCCCAACCACGATCCACTTGTCATCTCGTGACACGACGAGATCTCTCACCGAGCTTCCAGCATCCATTGGCACCCCACCTCCATGTTATTTTCTGCTCGCCAGCGTCGAATCTTCCCTGCTCTGCCGCTCACGATCTCCTTCCCGCCAGCAAGAAACGCGACCGCACACAGCGTCCGGATGATCTATTTTGATCAGATCTGTATCACTCGTGACGATACGGGGGGAGGGTCCGCCAGTTTCATCGCTCATTTCTATATTCTGCCTTGGATGGCCTCGTTTCTATCGCCTTTGATAGACATTTCTCCCTGATGTGACTGAGGTCCATCAATTTTCTCCCTGACTAGCTATTCTCTCGTTAATGTCGTCTATCGAGTGTCTTGTCAACTTGCTCACCGCTCCAGTCCTTCCGTCTATTGGCAAGTTTGCTGGGTTGGCGATCGGCGTTAAGCAGTGGAAACCTGTAATACTCCCCTGTCTTTGCCCAGGCTGTGCTCTTGGCGCTTGCTTCCGTCGGACCGCCCACAGCAAACCGCCAACTGAACTACTGTATGTAATGATCGACTTACTGTATGGGACATGGGAAACAGTGTTCAATGGCTGACGGGCCGTGACGCGTGACGCGTGACGCATGCATAGACGTTGTAAAGTTGCCTGCGCGTGCCTACGATGTAAAACGCCATGGGGCACGGCACGCGCTAAATGACATTGACTCAGAGAAAGTTTAACAAATTATGTCTAGCATCACCAATTGCGTGATGCACTTCCGATAGGGTATTATTAGTTCAGCGTATGCCACATAACTAATCGACGTTCCAACGTTCCAACATTCACTCAGCTTACTATAATGGCGGTCCGAGATGAGTCTTCTATCGACGTTAGCACACTCACTCTTGTTCTTCGATATGGGTGTTTCTCTATAGTATTCTCTAGACGTATTAGCAGGCTCTGTATTTTTGTCTGTAACGTGCCAGATGTCAAGCTTCGATCCGAGACCTCTATCTCACTTCCTTATGCCGGCCGCCTTCATGATAGCCGCTGCAGAAATCTCCCGTCCGTTTCCCCTCGATCTGCAAACCTCCTGCAAACGCTTTGCCGATCTCCTGAACTTCCTCGCTTCCTCGCCGTCCCCTGTTACTCTCACAAGCGCCTCCCCAAATTCCTCTGCCTGAACACCTGGTGCGGCCCTTTTACTCCCGAATATCCCAACGTTCAAAAACTCAGCACGGGCCCCATAGTCATATGTGTCCAACCAGACAGGAAGGACAATGTGCGGTATGCCAGACCTGTTTGATGGGACTAAGTGCAAGTCTAACGCGAAGATTGCAAATCCTACCAAATACCCTCATAGAACGAATTCGCCCCTCCATGGTGGACCGTGCAAATCAGGTTTGGATGTTGCAATATCGAAACCGGCTCTGCATC
>JBBPLL010000094.1:0-67487 GCA_038089755.1 Leccinellum rugosiceps | reverse complement strand
ATATATGTATTTTCGAGGTCGTCGAGAACCCAATTGAAGATAACTGTTGCTCTTTCTTTCTTATGTCTTCCGGGTTGGTCTTCGGAGAGAGTCAGGGAAGACACACCTTTGAACGAACCTGCGTTGCCCCATACCGGCAGAATCAGCAGGTCCACGGTTGAGAAACGAGGGATCTCGATCGTGGAACGTGTGACTTGGCTGTGCATAGGAGAGAGAGAGGGAAAACTCGGAGACAACGGTGTCAACCCACGGCGGGTATGGTGCTTGTGAATGCCTGCGGCGGCTGCGGGTGCGGGTGCAAAATTGGGACTTCTAGGAAGAACGGGGAGGGGGCACACACGCACTCCCAAGACGACCACGACCTAAATGGCTCAACACATGCGATCTTCGGAGCCACAATATTTGGCGAACGAGAGCTAGATCCGTTAATGACGCACATGCGGTGGGCGGCGACCTATCAATGTGATGCGCTAGGTCGGATCCCGCCATGCTCCGGTTCATTTGCGGTAGATGGCTGTCCTTTAGTCATTCGCTGCACATGTTGTTTCGTGTTGTCGTCCGTCGCGTGGGAGTTAGTGCTGCGGTCTTTTTTTGTAACGTAAAATAATCGATCGTTCTGAAGGTGTCGTGTTCTGAGGTGTATATGAGAATGGTACATTTGGCTCTTCCAAGACGTTGGGCAACCCCACCTAGAGGTTTGGTCGAGCGTCGAGCTTCAAGTGCCGTCACAAGTTCAAAAAAGGAAGAAAACCTTAGGTCTTACATTCCGATCGAAATGGGGCGTCGCGCAAGCACTTACACTATCACCCTCCCCCGTCGAGTTCCCGGAAGGTGTGTGAGAATGTGATCCACGTACCTTTGGAAGACTCTGGGTGCTTCGGAGCTGTTTTTGGAACCTAGAAGTAGTTTTTATTCGAACGGAAAACTCACCGAGTGGTCCCGGTCAGGGCGCACATCACGAGGGATCTTCTGAACTGCATATAACTTGAAGTGGTACCATGCGAATCGTTCAGCAATGACGATCGGGGCCTAGAGGAACGGACGCGGTGAATGAAGAAGAAAGGGATAACGTCGTAGACAGACAGAAGAAAATTTTGCGGATGGCGTTCAGCGCAAACGACAACCCTAACAGGTTGACATTTCATGCTTCTCCTATCGTAAATAGCTCATTTGGAAACGGGTTCCCACGTATGTTTCTCGGTGCGCTTGGATCTGACATGTTATCTTGAAGAAATGAGGTCCAAGGGGCTCGCCACAACATTAATTATGTTAAAAAGGATGTAATCTCATACGCCACGAGTCCCATGCATGACGGACGGATCCGGTGTGTAGATCAATGATGCAGCCCGCTCCGAGACATTATAAATCCACGCGCCGAGTCGGTTCGGTAGCCCCCTTTTCGTGAAAGCATTGCAAGCCTTCGGACGGGAGGAGAATCATGGGCAGGCATACAGCGATTGAGGTACGAACGCCGCCGATAAGAGGTGTCGCTTTGCCGAACTGGTGACATGATAATCTGTGCTATTCACCTGCCGAGGTCTGTCCGGCGCAAGGGACCGTCGCATAGAGTAGACAAAGGCACAGAGAATGTTCCTATGGTCAGGAGATATGGTATGAGAGATCTGGAACGTGTTAAACCTCTTCCCTGCGAACACATGGTGGGCGCTATTTTTCCAAGTCCGAAGATGGCGGGAGCTCAGTCCTAAACTATTATAGACAGTGGTCAGTTCAAATCTTGGGTGGGAACAGTTGGTAGCGAAAGTGTGGTTACTGTGCCTCGTGTCGAACGTTCGTTATTTAACACTGGAATCATGGAATCTAGTCCATTGCCAGGGCCATCGGCATTTGTCGGAGTGTTAGCATGTTTACGGTTCTTCCTGGAGTGTGTGCCAAGTTTGATAGTAGGCAAGTAAGTAACCGCCACTGCCGCTTGCCACCGTACGGGGCAGACTGTCATAGTATCAGTCGAGCCTCGTGTCTTGAAGCTCGGTGAGTCGGACATTCAATTTCATGTACGTCTTTTTTCCTTCTTGACAGGTTCCATGGCATGTGTATGTAATTCCCTTTTTCGCCGATCTCCGAATTTCGCGCCATCTGGTCTTTTCGCAAGGTCATCCACTCAAGGTCATCGAAGTTGAAAGTGTCCGTGTATACAAGGGGAGGGATGTAGTTGTGATGTATTACTGCCATAGCTGAGCGCTTCTCGACTCGGAAACCACCCAGGGTCCCCGTGGACTTCAATGCTAGCCAGATCTAAAGACGAAGGAAATGGGCATCAGTCTGCCGATAGGTCCAGCCCATTGGTGGCGTACTTTACGGTCGTGATATGGCTCGGCATCCCATGACCCCAGGTCCCACTCTGACTCTCCCCTAGCCACCACACAAGAACATGTTTCAGCTACGGACAAATCCTCCATGTAGTGAGAACCGCCCTATCTCTTGGGTAGAATTCGCAACTGTTGTTCGAGAAAAACGTGTAGTAATCATTCGGAGCTACGACCTTCAGTCAGTTGGGACAGCACATTTCATATTAAGTGTGCCTCCGATTTTGACTCCGATACCTCTCTTTTGTTAACTATCGCATTAGGATGCATGACCCTTTGACGCATGATTTCTGGATGATGGCGGCGTGAATGGTTTTTAACCAATTGCGTTCCTGCGTCAGTAACAAGTAAAATGGATGGCCAAACTTATAGAGTCCATCTTGCTCCGTCACACCGGCCCATGATGTATGTACCATCCGAATCGTGGGTTTACCTGTGCCCTCTGGCAGAATTTATGGTGGTGTTCTTCCGTTGAAAATTTGGCTCCAGGCCATCCTCATCGAAACCGCGGGAAACCGGTTACACTTGCTCTCTGGGTCCGAATGTGAGTATTCCAACAGTACTTACTTTCTTTATTTGGGAAAAAGTTACCCAGAACCTTGCCAATCAGTTTTCCCTGGCCCCTGGATATGAGTGAATCGAGGCAAGATCTAGGTTCCATGCGACCAAGCCTAGGCTTGGGTGGGCCAACATAAATACCCGGGGCCTAGAGGTTCGTTGCAGTAGTCCAAAATGCTCCCATCTCTTGCCCTGCTCGCTCAGATTTTCGGTCCATCGACCTTCACGACCAACACGGTCGACCCATCCTTCCTTGTAAACAGCTTCAGCTCCAGCTGCCCTGCCAACAGTCCAGTCTCTTGCCAGCAGACATCCGTATCCAACACATGTTGTACCGAGTACCCAGGAGTACGTCATGCTTCACGCCTTAAGTACTCCGTTTCTGACCTCTTCTAGGGTCTCTTGTTGCAGACTCAGGTATTCATCCCATCCCGGATCTACATCCACGAGGTAGCTGATTGTTTTACTGAAAGTTCTGGGACACAAACGTCCCCGGAAGCCCTGCTGACAGCTGGACGATTCATGGTATGTAGTCATTTTTTGCAAAGAACCAGCGATTCTCATGCTCCTCGTAGGTCTATGGCCCGACAAGTACGTTGGTTGCGCCACCCACATCGACCTGCGCTCATCATCGGTTTAACACCCAACATTCCTATTATAGCTGTGATGGCACATACATAGAAAACTGCGACCATTCTCGTACCTATGACATCCAACAGGTGTGTGGGACAGCTACAGTAACAGTATGGATCCGACACTCGTCTTTCAGCTGCTCGAGGAGCAGGGAGCGTCCTCTACACTGGAATATATGAAGCAGTACTGGCTGAACGCTGATGGTACCAACCAGCACCTTTGGAACGTGCGTCGGAGCTTCCTCTCGTTCGAGTCGCCACCGTGCTGATTGCAGTTCGCTAGCATGAATGGTCTACGCATGGCACATGCTATAGGTAGTAACCATAACTTTATCCCTGTAGAACTCTTCTAAATTCGTCAATACACAGCACACTCGAGCCTTCTTGCCTTCCGGCTGGAAGCCCCGAGGGATCAGAGGTATGTTTTTCTCGCGATGAGCGGATCTCACGCATCGGATACGCGAGTGGCTGATTTCCGGCGCTCCCTTTCTTTTACACACAGGCTGTTTCCTATTTCCAGACCATCGTCCAGCTATTCCAGACCCTCCCCACTTACACTTGGCTGGCAAACGCCGGCATCACACCTTCGTACGATCAGGAGTACACCTTGTCGGAAATCCTTTCCGCTCTGGAGCAAGGTTCAGGAGGTGTACGTTTCCATTGCATTTCCATCGTGGAGTCTCTGATCTTAAATAATATTGTTTTTTTCTTCGGCATAGTATACCCCCGCCGTCGGCTGCTCCCGTGGCCGATTGGACGCGATCAGCTGGTACTACAATTTGCAGGGATCGCTTCTTGACGGGCAGTTCGTTCCCATCAGTAAGCTGCTTTTTTGGTGGTCCGGTCAGACATCTTGACGACATTCGATAGATACACCAAAGAAGTCGACTTGTCCTCGAAGTGGAATCAAGTACCTTCCCAAGGAAGGTTGAGCGGGCGATCTGCCATAGTGTTTGAGGCCTTGAGGTTTCTCCCGGTGGCAAAGAAAGCTTGGCATGTACTTAAGAACGGACCGTCTACCCACTAGTTTGTATATACCAAAACATGTTAAGCAATATTTTCCAAACCGGCGCGCTTGCGGCGCCTTTTCACTCGGCGCTGTAACATGCAGTGTTCAGCGTCACCCACCGATCTTCATTAAGCTTCATTTTCGGACATTAATAGCTCATAACTGGCGAAACGTGACTAGTTGACTCATGGTGCCCGTTTGGTGCTCTCTGTAAGCTAAGTATCAAAATACAGTAGCAATGTAGTGGCGCGTTCGCCGTCGCGAACGAGGTGACTCGGAATCGTCCAAATGGGGAGTCTGAGCGGCATCGATCGTGCGACTGATGGGCCGGCAGGCGACCTACGTAAGGGACGAACGTTCGAACTATCTTGAGCCGGAATCAAGCAATCACATGAAACGGAGTCATCTTCGGGAGCGAGTGCCGTTCGATTGGACTGCAGGGCGACCGTAGTGTGGCCATACTTTCTTTGGGTCACTCGAGTGGCCGACGAGAAAACCCTCCCCCACTTACGTGGGAGTCGGGGATGGCTGAAGAGGCTGCGATATGTTTCGAACTCAGTACTATGGAAATTGGGTGTCAAGTTGTTATGTCCTCAAAGTGAGTGGAAAGCGTTGGATGGTACCGATCAAATATCAAAATGTCCTTGGGAAAGGTACGCATATCATCGAGGGAAGACAAGCTCGCATTCTCCCGGAATCCTTTTATCTTCATAGACGAGAGATACAGAAACTATTCCTTCGACCCGGACCTTCCAGATGGATCGCCTTCTCCTGCTGTGTCTGATTGCAGTTCCGCGGCAGCTGTCATGAACCTGGACAAAGAATCGAACATCACTCCCGAAAAATGGCTGCGCGCCAACGCACTGGGCAGCATGGATGCCTGCGAGGACTCTCATCGCGTCCAGGTCGTTTTGCAAGTGTTCCATCAGATCGGCTGTTTGACCGACCGCGCGGGACATGTTCTTTAGGGTGGAAGCGAGCTGTGCATAGAGTCTGTCCTTGGCCTGGGTAGCACCGGAACGGCTCATCGTCGACGAAACCTTGATGCTACGAAATTTCCCACGATTGTGGGGAACACTGGGTTTCCATGGCACCACCCCCACCCGGTGTCCCTCGTAAGATCAGTGTAAATTTTAGCGACGGCTGGGGTGAAACAATAATATTTGTGGACGATTGTGAGCTGCATCTACCAGCCATTTGGATGGCAAGCGGGTATGGCATCCAGTGCTCCGGTGCCCGATTACGGACAAGTCTCCGGGAAAGCTGCTGTGTAGCGTCGGGATCGTATACATACATACATAGCCCCGCGTCCCCTTCCTGTATCTCCCTCTTTACTCTTCATTCACCATGACCAGTGCCCAGACACATTTTGACAAGGCCATTCAGGAGATCGAACACAGAAACCCCGCGAACAAGCCCACCGTCGATTTGTCGATACAGCGCCTCGACAACGGCGCGATCATTAACACACGGGAGCGAATCATCAAAGACGTGCGTCTATATTTCTCCTTTCTGTCTGTCACACGCTCATGCCAATCTTTGTCCTCGCCGTAGGTCGCCCAACCCGCCGCAGTCATCCCGACCGACACTCAGTTTTTCTCCCCAGGAGATCCGAGCAAGCCCAATCTCGATTTTCTCAAGGATCATTTCATCCACGAGGGTAGGATCAGGGAAGAACATGCGTTGTGGATCATCGAAAAGGCCACCGCTCTGCTCCAGAGTGAGCCCAACGTTCTGGACATCGATGCTCCCGTGACAGGTGAGATCCTGTTAGACGCCACTGAGCGACGGTCTTGTGTCGATCCAATCGTCTCTTCTCCCTAGTCTGCGGCGACATCCATGGACAATACGTGCGTCAATCCGTTCCGCACCGGGCATACTGCGCATATAGCTAATGCTATATCAAGTATGATCTCATGAAACTCTTCGAGAAGGGTGGAAACCCAAAAACGACTCGCTATCTCTTTCTAGGAGATTACGTCGATCGGGGATACTTCAGCATAGAGGTGCCTCCCCCTTTCCTTCCTATCCGACCCGTCTTAACTCCATCTTCCCCAAAGTGCGTTCTATATCTCTGGTCGCTCAAGATATGTTTTCCCGAAAGCTTGTTCCTTCTCCGGGGAAACCATGAATGTCGACGTCTGACAGAGTATTTCACATTCAAGATCGAATGTAAGATATCCTTCCCATTTCAATCCTCCTTTCTTCATCTCCCAAGGTGATTAGGCCAACACAAGTATTCCGAGCGCTTATATGACGCATGCATGGATTCTTTCTGTGCCCTACCCCTGGCTGCTATAATGAACAAGCAGTTTTTGTGCATACACGGTGGGTTGTCTCCGGAACTGCATACGGTTCATGACCTTCAGACGGTTCGCCTGTTCAGAGTGTTCTCTCCTTGCTTGGTCGACTCATCCATTGTTAGCTGGACCGATTTCGCGAGCCTCCAACGCACGGTTTGATGTGCGATATCCTTTGGTCAGATCCAACAGAGGATTTTGGATCAGAAAAGGGAAAGGAAAACTTTTTGCACAATCATGTTAGGGGCTGTTCATTTTTCTTCACGTGAGTATATTGGCACTATTTGGGTCTTGTGCAATCGATCGATCTATGTTGTTGATCAACAAGTTACTCGGCTGCGTGCAAGTTCCTGGAGAGGAATAATCTATTATCGATAATTCGAGCTCACGAGGCCCAGGATGCTGGGTATGTATTACTTTAAAACTTCTAATGCTGGTATTGACACATCATCCTCATAGCTTTCGTATGTACCGGAAAGCCCAAGGTACTGGTTTCCCCACTCTCATCACCATATTCTCTGCACCAAATTATCTCGACATGTACAACAACAAGGCTGCTGTACTGAAATACGAGAACAACACCATGAACATCACGCAATTCAATTGTACTTCACATCCATATTGGTTACCAAATTTCAAAGATGTTTTCGAATGGAGTCTCCCATTCGTCGGAGAAAAGGGTGGGTTTCTAGCTTCGAGATTGTATCGGGTCTCATTGAAGTTTATTATTCTAGTCGCCGACATGCTCGTTGCGGTGCTCAACACGTGCTCCAAGGAAGAGCTCGAAGACGAACACGTACAAGGACCACATCATGAGGAGCTCGCGCGCGAGCGGAGGAGAGTCATCAAGAACAAAATTCTTGCAGTCGGGCGGATTGCCCGGGTATTCACGGTTCTTCGGTGAGTAGGTGCTTCTATTTGCGCAGCCTCGAATAACACGTGACCACATATAGGGAGGAATCCGAAAACGTCTCTGAACTGAAGAGCATATCATCCACTGGTAAACTTCCTTACGGAACGCTTGTGCTTGGTGCAGAGGGCATCAAGCAAGCCATCTCGACTTTCGAAGATGCGTACGTATTTTATAATCTTCCTCCCCTGCAACTCCGCATCCCCAACCCATTACAGACGAAGATCAGACATTGAAAACGAGCGGTTACCGCCCGCACCACCGCCCACTACGGAAAAACACACTGCAAGTGCTTCCCTTGGAAACAAGGTACCGGTCCAGGTCCAGTCGCCCACACCGACACCGATGGCTAGCTTTATGCCCATTCCCGTGGTCTCGAGACCGATGACGCCCGGTTCGGATGACGGACGCTCCGAAACGCCATCTCTCGAGCGTGCATCCTCGCCCAGCGGGCCAAGTGTCAATTCACCACCCACTCCGCCGTCGCCCCCTGCTGTCAGTGGGCCTCCCGCGACAACAAATTCAGATCGAGGAGGAAGTTTGCGATTGGGAGGGTCTGGGAGTCCGTCGATGAGGCAACGAGGTGTGCAGAGTGCGTTTTCGATCTTGCAGGCAGCGTTGGATGTGAAGAAGGGCGGGTCGAGTTGATGTCGTATAACCATAGAAAATTTTCTTGTCTTTTGCTTTTGCTTTCTAAGAGGTGCCGGTGCTTAGCAGTGGCCGTACCAGGTCACAATAGATTATGTCAGCAAGCACAGGAACCTTTTGATTGAAGTGGCGCAGATCAAACAAACAACTTGTCCTTCTGTGCACCATTCCACCATTCGTGCGCTCTTTATCAGCTTCTGATCGCGATCGTATAAAAATAATACCGTGATCAACAAATGGATCTAGATATTTTTTCCATAGGTTGATTCTTCTCCCCCCATCGTCTATCCAAACACACTGATTCAGATCGTGGTAGGCCTATACGAAGAACTGTCGATCGCGTTTCGCGCGCCTTATCAAGGAGTAGCAGCCGAAGCATTCCACGAGTATTTAACAAACTGCGAATCTCAATTCAAGGAAGGAGACTACGCCGGCAGGTTTTGTTCAATCGTTCAGAGCTCAGGCACCGGCAAATCCAGGTTGTTGACCGAAGTATGTATGCGCGTCGCGTCATGTTTTCAAGCGTGCATGTTCCACTGAACACGGAATCGCATTGCTTTCCAGCTGTACAAGGAGGATGTCGTGGTGATCTTCATAAACGTGCGGGAAGTGGGGGACAAGTTGTCGTTCCCTACGCGCGATTCGATCCCTGCGGACATATTGACTCCTAAGTATGTCACCACGGGCGAATACGAGCGCATCTGCATGGGGTTCTTCATCGCTCTTTTTGACACTCTCCATGAACGTCTGTCGGCCAGTCAGGCTACCCCCGATGCCAAGGTGGAGATCATGCAGTGGGCCGAGCAGATGTGCAACTTGAGCTATGACCGAAAGTCTGTGGCTAGAATTGCTTTCTTCAAAGAGCTCGGCGAAAGGTACAAGAAGGTAATCATGTATTCTTCTTTGACAACCTGCCCCTGGTTTTCTAACGATCTGTAGATTGATTGGGATAAGATGTTTGGCCGCAGTGCTACCATGCAGAACGATGGTCAAGCGGCGCGACTCAAGGTTCCCCCTTTGGGTAAACGACATTGCTATATCCCAGATTTCTCTACTGAACCACGTGATCGTTAGCAGGAGCAAACGCCGGGGTCGCCGAGCAACTCCTTATCTCCTATACTCGAATGGCAGAGTCCCTGGAGAGGATCTTTCCAAGCGAAGAATCCAACGGGCCCAAGTTGGTGATTGCACTTGATGAAGCTCACACGCTAGGCGAACCTCGAGATTATTGTCGCCTAGGCGACATTTTCTGTCGAGTTATCAGCCAGTATTCGCATGAAGAGAACCATGCAGTATGGGTCGTGTTTGTGTCGACGACCTTTACAGTCTCAAGTTTTTCACCACCCGATCCAAAACGTCTAGTGATCCCTCTCCGTTCAAGAAGCATCTTTCTTGACTTACGTTTGCTTTCTTTCAGGTGTTTATAAAGGGACTGCTGCTCTGAGTGGAAACATTTTCAGACAATTCTCTACACTGGGATGGGACCAAAACGCACCAGAATTTGTGAAGGGCCAAGACTTGGAGCACGTCGCCCAGTTTGATCGCATTGCAGGTTTTGGAAGACCTTTGTAAATTACTTTCCTGTTTGCTGTAATGCAGTGATCAGCTGACTATGTATCCCCCCAGGTGGCTCGCACAAAAGCGTGTGCTTTATTTCCCAGACAAGATAGTGGATTTAGCATCATACAAGGTCTGCGGTGGAGGTGATTTCGATACAAGGAAAACAAGTCATATCCTCGCTGTGTTTGGACAGCGGTTCGGACTACATGTCAAATTCGGACACCCGGAGTCGACGCAGCAGGTGGAGACCGGTGTAGCGAGTCACTTACGTGTTTGCCTCTCGTCGACCTTGGACCGCAAGTGGAGGGAGACAATGTATCCTTCGGAACCATTGGTTTCGTGCGGGGCGGCACTTGCTCTGCACCATCCACCTCAACTCTTGGAGTCTGCCATGGCCACGCTTTGGAAGGTGGTGGAGTCCCCATTGATCGACGTTGGTCACGGTGGTGAACTGGTTGGCCGATTACTTTGGCTCCTATCCAAAGACCTGTTCGTTCGCACGCTACCCAAGCCCGATATGGACTACAAGTTGATCGGAACGCCGACGGAGTGGAAACAGGATCTCCGAGATTGTACCATGATTCCGGTTACCGGTTGGCTCGAGTATACGTTCGGATCACAGGTATGGGGCGAAGATGAGACCCAAGCGTCTCGCAGGCGCAAGATGTTCGAGAATGCGTATTTGAATTTCTCGCACTGGATTTGCATGGATGGAAACCTGATCTTTGACCAGGAAGGGTTCGTGAGGTGGGTCTTTCGAATTCCAACATTTTTTCGACTCTGAATGATTTCCCACGCAGTTGGGAAGAGTGGACAGAACGGCTTTGGGTACGAACGACCGCGGTGCAGTGTCCTCACCAACAGCCTCTCGTCGACAAAGTGATACCCATCTACTTTAAAGATGAAGGAGATGAAGGAGCCTCAAAGGGACCGCGAATGTCGCATATTTTCATAACTGAAAAGATCGGATCGAAGAGCTCCAGAGATAATTTGGACGCCATCAGCCTAACCAACGAAGACCTGGGTGACAGACACGGCGGACCTCCCTACATAGTCATCTTGGCCGACTTTGGCCGACCGGCGTCTTTCTCCAGCACCTTCCCCGAGTCGGAATCGGACGCGGATATAGATGACTCGTGTTTGCGCATCTACGCTGCAGGCCTCGATGTATCCACGTATCCGTTCTTCTCGACCCGTCCTACGCTCGGGGAGACCCTCAAAAACATGGTAGTCGTTCAACAGGCAGCTGAAGAAGAGAGGTCATATCAGAGACGTCTTGCTGCGCAAGCGAGGTTTGGCTGGGAACCAACTGCGGAATATATGTCTTGGGAGGACGTGGCAATCTAGTGACTCTTGAGCTTGCAACGTCGAGGTGTGACTCTGATAGAGTGGTATACCCGGGTATGCCACAACGGTGACATTTTTTGGTGAAATTTGAAATGGTTGACGGGCGGCCCCCTCACATGGTTCCTTGAATTCGAACATCAAACAACAACAGGTACGAAGGTCGGGTTACACAAGAGTTTCGCACAGCCAGCTACTTACTATCGTTCCTTGCCGATTATTAACTACTCGCGTCAGACCGAATCCGAATTGAAAATTATGATCAAAGATTGTCTATGTTGCCGAAGTGATTTGCACCAACGCACAGAGGGAGTCGCCCTCCGATGAGTTGGCTGGCCTCTAGGACCCCTGCTACCGCTAGGGAGGGCCCGGCCTAGCTGAAGCCTGGCCTAACCTGATCTCGAGGACGGCCTTGTGACACCGCTCAATATATTTCCTTTCTCGTCGACGAAAAATCAACGCGACGGAAAAAATCACACGAATGTCTACCCTGTTGCAAACAGGCTGTAAGGTTTAAATCCCGTCCCGGAGTCGGGGACTGGTGCCTTGCGCTGCTACCGATATTCACAGTCAACCACCTCATAATACATGGCTCAATTCACTCCCCGGGTCGGTACCTCAAGGTTTCAGTAGCTAGTGTCGGACGCGCGGGTCGTATCAATGAGGTAAATGCTAGCGCTGACTCATCAACAACACAAAGATCCGGTGCACCGCTACGATTCGTGCCTTCCTTTTTTGTACAATGTCATTTCTTCCGCGCCGAGTCGATATAATGGCCTGCACTCCATCCATCGGCGGCGACCCGGTATTGGCGTGCTCTGGAAAGTGCCGATATGTATACTATTTAAGCGTCTTGTATGCCACGACTCGACCTCCCGGATCCTTACCCCCGCCCAACTACCTTGGTTCATGATGGTTCCACTGAAACATAATCCAAGTTTATACCCCTACTCTCAAAATACGGATCCCCAATTGGCAATCCCAGCTGAATTCACTGGGTTGGGGGAATATTCCTCTTTCCCTCCCCAGCAATCGCTACTGGGCGTCATCAACACCACCCATACCCCCTCGGACCCGACACGAGATCGCTACCTACAAGGTTTTTATCATGGCACAATTCAAAATGGATGCTCGGTAAATTCTTTCATTTTCCGTTGGGTCCGACGCGCCTTCTCAACACTTGTGTCAACGTGCGACAGCCCGCTGAGTTGGCTCGCGGGTATACACCTCCAGTCATCGCTCCTCCACAATCTACGTACTATAGTTCCTACTACAGCACCTCCACTCCATATCAAGGGACGTGGGCAGGCTTCCAGGTACCAAGAGATTGAATAGAGTCTGGATCGTCTTCATTAATAACCCTGTTTGGTAGGCCAGTTGTCACGCGCCCCACTTTGCACGAGCCTTGCCCTCAAATGGCGGTGCCGAGACGATTTTCGCGGATCAGAATGCCTCCTTCTCTGACTCTGCGAATCCCCCTACCGGAGGAGGTCTTCCGTACCTTAGAGGCAACGTTCAACCGATTGCTAATGAGGTGATGATCTGCTTTCGCTCTACGTATGCCTTGTCAAGACGAGTAACCTTTTCCGCCTCCGAACCAGCCCTCTTTTCATATGCCGGGCTCGGCCGCGTACCCCTTTCCCCAAATTATGGAACCTTATCCTTATCCTTATCCTTATCCGACAATCCCCAATCAAACAAACTTAGGCGCCGGTGGGGAATGCCTTTCTTCCCACCACCACCAATGGCTTTCAACGGTATATCCTTTGGATACCACCAGTACCACCCATACCATTTCAAACCCGATACAAAATGAAATCCTATCAGGATCTCATCAGTCCACTGAATATGTTCTTTGCCCACCAGTTGTCAAGGCGCGACAGCCCAGTGAGCTGGCTCACGGGCATCCCACGCCTTCAGACATCGTTCCTCCACAATCAGCATATACTAGTGGTTCTTACCATCATTCTTCTCCCCTGAGTCAAGGCATACGAGAGCACTTCCATGTGAGATTGGATGGGATGGTGTTTGAATCATCTTTGTCACTAAACTTGATTGGGGTAGGCTGGTCCTCACACGTCCGAGCTTGTACAATCCCTATCTTTACATGGCGGTACTAGGAGGATGTTCGCAGATCAGAATGCATTCCCCTCCTACTCTGTGAATCCCGCTGTCAGTGCAAGTTCTCCGTACCTTGGGGACAACGTTAGTCAGGTTGGCACTGAGGTGAGCTATCTGTTTTCCCTCTACTCATGCCTCACCTAATCGAGTGTAGATGTCGACCATTAGACAGTGCCAGTGGAAGAACCCAGATAAACCTGTATGCAACCAGATGGTCAGCGTTGAAGCACTTTCGCTACACCTTTCGGAGGCACATAGCATCACAAATATGTCTCGTGTTACAGAGACGAAGTGCCAATGGGTCAATTGCAAACAAATAAACCCCATCCACCGGCAAAGTATCCTTCGCCATGTTCGTGAGGTACACTACCATATCAAGCGTTCCAGTAAACGAGCTGTGCAAGAACCGCATGTCTAGGACATCTCCATCACCTAAAAATTATTATTTCTTATAGGCTGTATGGCTGGTCCCATGATACATCCTCTCTAGAATTATGACTCAGAAGCTAGATATCGTGCAACCTTCAAATAGTAATCATCTAACGACTGAAATTATGTTCGGAACAGCTATGGTATCCTGGAGATACTACCTGTACATACATCGTAACGTCGTTTACTGCTCTGGTATGATGGCTTGGATGCAGTATATCTGTTTATTTAAATTATCTTGCGAGACCTCATATATTTGCGCGAGCAAAGAAATGCCGGGCTTTTCTACAATTACATAGTACTTTGTGGTGTTTGAAGAAACCTTGAATCGATGATCGGTTATTATTGCACGGTGGTCTACCACCCGTGCTAGTAGTAGTGTATTTGGGCCCTGCTAGTTCCAGTGCTCTCACTACAATCAATATTTTATTTTCTCCTGTTGCACTAGTCCATAGTAGATCTATGTACTCCAAACGCTACTTGCCGTGGATGGTGGAAAGGAAGCATTTAGGTACTAAACGAATGGTTATGTGGGATGTCTGGACTACTCGTGGCCGCCTACGTAGAATCTATAGCTAGATAAGTGAAAACATCGATTTGGGCGAAAGCCCGACGGCAGTCCGGCCCGAGGCAACCCGGCATCGGGGGAGCAAGTCGCGTTCCCATGATGAGGGAGTCTGCGACACAAGGTGTGAAGCTCCCCTGGATCCGACTGGCGGCATGATGGCATGGCCCATTTCTCGGTCATTAGACTTGCAAACAGATTCTACGCGCATGGAGTCCGAAACACCCGGACTCTCCCGCTTTTTTGTTCACTTCTCAGATCTCAGTACCCGGTTGACAAAAAACCAACATTGGGGATTGTTCAATTTTCGCAACTCGTGGTACATCTCCACCTGATCATCCACGTTGTCCCAATCTTCCCTCACTCACTCAAAGTACTTAGTTTATGTGTCAAAATCAAATTTACCGTGGGCAATGTTCCGATCCGCCCTAGAATCTAACTCGTTTCGCACCCTTGTCAATACAGCGCCGTAGTACATCTCTTTCCCTATCATGCCATCCGTCACAAGCCGACCATCATGGTGTGGAGACTTGAAAACCTGAGCTAGGATAGCAAGAAGCAGTTCATCACCGCCGTTGACTCACTATCCCGAGCGCAAGATACAGGTTTTCCTTCCATATGCATCTGATAACAACAGCCCTTACCCTCGTAAACGTGCGTCATTCGACCATATGCTCCGTCTCCCGCGAGGACTGAAACTCTCACCAGGCCATGTATAAAATGATCGCATTCCTGTCTGAAAAAAAATGGAGGGACTGATTTGCTACGCTGTGTCCAATGTTACTGCTATCCTCCCTGCTACTGGCATCCTGCCAGGTGGTGATTGCTGCATCCGCTAGTGGTGGGGTGCCCTCGGCATACACTGTTCCTGGAGCTTTCCCTACCTCCGCGTATGGTACTTATTGGAATGATCCAACTGCAACCTCAGCACAACCACAGCCTGTCATCACGGATCCCGTCACAGTGCGCATCCGAATTTGGTCCCCACCTGTCTGTCGTAGCTGACCATTTCACAGGATACTATCTTCCCCGAGATGTTGACAGATCCCGCCAATTTCCCCATGGTATGTTATTATTTTCTCCGTTGTGGAATCCGTCACCTCATGATTTCTTGTCACAGAACGACACCATTGACCCGCATCCACTTCCTCCCCCATCCACTTCATCTGAGTTGCTCAGCTCAGCCATCGCACAAATTGCAGCGATCGCAGCTAATCCGACCTTTCAAGGCAACAAGTGTGCACAATGCCAGGCCGCGCTCGAAGTTGGAAAATTCCTTGTTATGGCTGCCCCGGACCAGGGTCCCCTCCTCGCTGAGGCCGTCTGCGAGTACTTCAATTACTCGACGACCTGTTACGACGAGTACAGCGTGCTTGCTCTTGGTTCTGTATTCACCCAGGTCGTGTCAATGGCCAACGTTGGGGGTTATGATGGACAGGTGAGTGTCAAATGGCGGGAACACGTTCGTTGTTGGCTCACGATATTGTGTAAAAAGAACTTGTGCTCCAAATTTGAGAGTCTCTGTCCGATTCCACCCACCGTGTCGCTTAACTTGACGAGTTGGTTTGCAAAACCAAAACCTAATCCCCTCCCGCCACCAAAGCGACCGAGCGGTGAACGACTCAAAGTCCTTCATGTTTCCGACATTCATATCGACCCACGTGCGTGCAAACTTTCTATTCGGAACAAGATTGACCTTAACTTTGGAACCGATCACGCATTGCGTTTATTTCAGGATATGCCACGGGATACGAGGCAAATTGCTCTCAGTATCTGTGTTGTCGCGAAAACGCCTACAACACCTACTCACCTGATCATATCTTGCTGCCTGCTTCACGTTATGGGGCCTATTACTGGTGACTTGCTTGCTGCGTGTTTTCTCCCCAAGTATGCACTGAAACGTGGAACTCGATAGCGATACCCCGCTCTCGTTGATGCTCTCTGCCATGCAGGCTATCCCAGTACTCACTGGAACTGAGGACACAGGGTTCAATTACTCCATTTTTACTGGAGACTTGACAGCGCATGATTCAGATAATCAATATTCTAGGTGCGTCATCCCGCTGTTGATAGGGTTATATTCGAGTATAAATACTATTTCAGGTCCTATGTTGAGTACGCGGAGGTATGTGAATTCCATCAAGGGATAAAGTACGAGGTCTAATATGTGATAGGTCATTGTTTACGACTTGTTAAAGAAATATCTGGGACCCGCCCCCGTATATGCGACGGTCGGGAACCATGACACCTATGTTAGCCAAGTCCCTTACCCTTGCCACCGTGCTGCTTGTGCTCATGTTTTGATAGATTCAGTTCCAGATGATTCCCTACGCAGTAGGAGGATATCTTGGGAGTCAGTTCAACTGGTTCGTGAAGTCGCAGCTCCTTGGGTTTTGACATCTAATCGGCAATGGTGTAGGTTGTACGAGCATATTTCATCCATGTGGTACTACGAAGGCTGGCTTCCAGAGGAATCCGTCGAGTTTGCACGTGCAAATTATGCTGCATATACGGTCAAGCGACCTGACGGACTTCGCATCATCTCTATCGATACGGACAATTGTGAGTCGACCTTGCCAAACGTACGTGCGGTACGGTGCTGAGCAATCTCGAAACCCCGATAGGGTACAGGTAACGATGTCAACTGTAGTGTTTTCACCGTGTGCGCCTAACTTGTGACAATTGCCAACAGGGATAACTACTTTGGATATGTTAACTCTACCGATCCCGATCAATTTGGCATTCTACGGTTCCTGACGGATGAATTGCAAGACGCGGAAGATGCAGGTGATAGAGGTATATATCTAGCTCTGCCAACGTGAGCGCACTCACATGATTTTGCATTTAGTATGGATCGTTGGACATGTGCTGGCTGGATGGGATGGAACAGCAGCACAATCCAATCCTACCAATCTCTGTAAGCTTTCATGAATATCATCCGCGCATGTCCTCCTGACATGGTTCTAAAGTTTACCAGATGTGACTATCCTTGAACCCTTGGTATTTTATTCTGGCTAACGATACCACAGCGTGGATCGCTACTCTCCTCATGTTATCGCCAGTAGGTCCCACAAAGACCCTGACTACGGACATGCTTGCTTACATCGACGCATATAGACATCTTCTGGGGTCACACTCACGAAGATGAACTTTCTGTAAGTGGAAGCTTTACACCAGATACATTCGCCTTACCATACCTTGAAAGATATTCTATGCCAACAATGGGACTGTCATGAGCGCTGACACGGCGCTTGCAGTGTCTTGGGTATGTACCCGACTTAGTCCCCTCTCAGTCAGACTCACGAGCTGGGTACAGATCGGTCCCTCGCTGACACCGTTGACGAACCTCAACTCTGGTTTCCGCATGTACGAAGTGGATTCTGCGGTATGATTATATTTCCTTCCAGTCAGCATAATCACACGACTGACATCGCTGTCGCAGACGTTCGACGTTGTAGACGCTTATACGTCAGTTGTCATCGTACTCGCCTTTTACCTAGCTCATCATCTGCACTGTTTTCAGATGGATGAGCGCCGTCAACGAATTCCCCGCGCTCGACAATCAGACTGAATATGGACCTACTTACGCGTTTGAGTACAGCACTCGCGAAGCGTACGGCGGAAACATCACGTGGGGTGCAAACGACCCGTTGAACGCGACGTGGTGGCACCTCGTGACCGAGCGTGAGTGGCCCTCTTGCTTTACCGATTCTGGGTTGGCCTTGAGCAGGGTAAATCGCGTGCTCACACTGCTTTGCAGAAATGGAGTACAATTCCACGCTCGTTCAAGTGAATTTTCCGTGCTTTGTTGTTAAGAATTTGCTGACAAGGTGAACAACAGACGTTCAATACGTATCAGGGGAAGAGCTCCATGGTTGGAAAGGCGTGTACCGGGGAGTGTATACCTGCAAAGATATGCTACTTGCGTAGTGGTTCTGCACCGATTGCGCTGGAGAACTGTCCTGCAGGATATGGCTCTGTGCAGTAGATGGGAGAGAGGAACAGGTTGATGTTCTCTTTTCCGGTAAAATATTGCGTACGAGAATCCAAAATCGATGGTTTGAATTGGGTAACCAAAGTTGAGCAGGTTTGGGCTAACACATGTGTCAGCAAAATGATGCAAATAATGTTCAGTAATAGTTCATGCTTCTGGTCGAGTGATGGAAAGATCTGCACTAGTTTGCACGCCTCGGCAAAGTTCAGAGTTATTTTCGCAATCTTGGTAGGTTAAAAATAGTATCACCATTCCATAGATTTCGAGTGCTCTAGACATAAATCAGGTGTATGTACGTTGTGGGTAGGGCTTGAAGGCCACAACTTGAATACGATAAGGGATGCCAGGCAAGAGAGCATGAGTGAGTTCCACAAGCAGGCGCTGCCGCGAAGCTAAGGGCGTAGCGATGTGCAACGGACAGAGGGAGGGAGAGCTCATTGTCCTCTGTCTGTGTCACAGAGGGACACTCGGGTGGTATGCATGCATGCTCGTCCGTCGGGATACCCCTCTCCAAGGATCGGGGTCGCCAGGCCATCGGGCAAGCGGTGTGCAATGCGAGTAGGAGCAAGTAAGGGAGTGGTAGATAGTGGTTTAGAGCCTGTGAAAGCTCTCATCAACGGGCTGCCGTTACTTCTATCGCTGCCCATCCAAGTCCGTTTAGGGCTCAGCTGCCAACCTTAAGCCCTATCGAGGTGGCCAGACTCGTAGAGGTGACTACGGCGACACAAGGGCGCGACCCCAGATAGATTAATTGCGTAGTGGGCTGCCAGGAGTGGGGAGGAGGGTGACTTCCTGCTCGAAGAACAGGGAGAGAGAGAGAGAAGGCGGCACGGTGGACCAGGCAGGAGAAGAAGAGAGGGAATAGCCCCCGCGCACGATGGTGCCCTATGGAGAGAGATGTCTGCCGTACAATTCTTTCGTGGAGTCAGACCACGAGGCACCTATATAGACGCTTAGGATGCGCTCGATCTCTGGGTCTGATAATACCTTTCCAGGGATGAGTCGATTGGATCTCGGGGATATGCTGGTTGGTTTCCACAGTAGAAGACTGGTGGGCGAGGCAGTGCGGGTACAGATAAGACGGAAGAGGTATGAGAACTTGAGATCCGGTCTGTAGGGTTTTGGTTTGGAGTCCCGAGCGGTTGCGGTGGTTGGCAGATTCAGCAACGGGAGCTGAGTAAAGCCCGTTCCTGATGCGATCATGCGGCGTGTGCTTCGGGGGTAGGAGTGGCCCGGGTAGGGTCTGAGAAGTCAATGATTGGCATAGGTGCCGAGGGATGGGAATGCGAGGCAGGAGGTTGGCAGGCCCGGGCCGTAGATGGGCCTCGCTGTGGATCATGGCTGGTTAAACCGGACGATCGGGGGTGCCAGTAATGAAAGCAGCCTGAGGATGCGTCAGAAGCGAGGAACGAATGGATGCGCTTGAAGACGCCATTGCCATCCACTGACACGGTCCAACCCGCCAGCTTTTCATAACGCTGGTGTTGTCTCCGTATATGATGACGAATCCCGATACCAGAGCTAGCATTCAGGAACGCTTGCGGGTTAAAAAAGGAGGCCTAGGGGAGTGTTCTTGTTCTGGGCGGTATGCTTCAATGACAGTTCTGACGGTCATCCACTGGCATGCGCTTCCTAAAACGGAATGTCAGGTTTCGAGACTACTCATAGTGCCAGCTGACACCCATGATGCAAATATCACAGCCCTCTGGGCACCTCTGGACCCTTCTCTATCACAAGTGTCTGGTTATGAAACACTTGATTTCATAGGTATGGGAGCGGGTTGACGGGTCCACGCGGGTGTTGCCAGGCTAGGTTTAGCAGCGTGGCCGAGCTTATGTTGGTCCTTGTCCCCTTCTTTCCGTAGAGTGCCGTCGTGCGCGGGGGCCATTCCCTCTGTTCCTCTTTTGTCTGGTCTAGTATAGAATGTATGAAGTTGTGTAATCAGAAAACAGGCAGCTATAACAACACAGTTACAAAAAGGATCTTTGTATCCCAAGTCATGCATCGTCATTGTCGTCGTCGTTGGCTCGCCACTGTTGCGCCCTCGTCGTCATCGTGATTACCTGCTGGAAAGGAGGGGGGGACAAGGAGACAAAGAGTGGAAGAGGTAGGGGGCATCGCGTCGTCATCGATCTCGGAGTCATTGTCGTTGCATTCCGCGTGGGTCGTCGCTCACACTGTAGGTGTGCTGGCTGCGTGAACAGGATCTGGCGGTCATTGTTGCAGTTGTTGTTGTCATCTCCTCGCCATGGCGTTGTCGTTGTCGTTGCAGGCGAGGGTGTGTGTGCGCGCATCATCATCTTCATCGTCGTCACATCGTCAGGAATGTCGTTGCAGGTGAGGGGACGTGTGTATGCACCATTGCCTTGTTGTCATAGTTGCGGGTGAGGGGGTGCGCCGCCTTGTGTGTGCACGCATCGTCGTCACGTCGCGTCACCCACTGTCGTCGCATCATGTCAGCAATGTTGTTGCGGGTGAGGGGACGTGTGTGCGCACCGTCGCGTACTGCATATTGTCGTCGTTCCGTGGTGTTGCAAACATGCCGTGGGGGTGCGCAGACGGCGTGGACAACGTCTGAAGCGTAGGGTGGGTGAAGGAGGGAGGGAGGGAGAAGGGGAGGGGCGGGCATGTAGCACGACGTCGTCATCGCGTTTGTTGTGTAGGGAGGGCGATGCAAGGGCGACGACGAGGGGACGGTGGTGGGGGTGAGGACACACGTCGTATCCATTGCGAGCCGTTGTCCGTGTCGTCGTCGAATTGTTTGCGTCGACACCACATCGTCGTTGTGTCGTAGTTGTGCTCTCATCATCATCGACGTCATATCAGCGTGTATCCAGCTAATGACATAACGTGAATATACAGAAGTGATGATGAAGCGAATCAATACCCCTTGAAAGCTTAAAAGTCACACGCCACGACTGATTTATAGGCCAACAAACCTTTTTAGGGTCCAGGAGATTTTATGACAGCGGGGGTGAACGTCGGTCGAGCCAACGGGGCTGGTGCCAGTGCTAGTGCTGGAGGCTGGGCAGAAATTGTGACTGAGACGGGTGGTGCCTCATTGACATTGCCAGTATAGATAGCCCCGAGGCTATGGAGGTTGATCGATGCGCAAGGAACTCTGCAGCAGTCAGGGATAGCTCCGGAGACAGTGTAGGCAGATAGATGTTCGATTGGAAGGAATCGGCCTATGTTGAGCAAAAAGATTGGTCTGGCTAGGCAAAACTTTGGGTAATTACGATGCTTATCTGACGAGGGGCGATAAATGCAATCGGCTCTACACCACCATTAATAACCCTTGAGTGTTCTTGCAATCTCGCATTCCGAGACTTCCAGCACGCGTCTAGGAATGAATTCGAAGCACATGCTGCACTGAGGAATCCCAGGATTCGGCGTCAAGTACTCGAAGAGCGAGTATAACGGCTCAGACTCGTGTTCATAGCCATACCGGACGTTCCCATCCCTGTCATGCAACAAGTCAGCAACATGCTAGATGACCGTAGGTAAAATACAGACCCTTGCCCAAGGAATAGAATGCCGCTGTCATTCTTGGAATGGCATGACGACTCCGTCGATCATGAGTTCAAGTCTTCACGTTTCAAAGTCCTCCAATTTTCCAAATGCTGACTTGCTGCCGATCGCTCATCTTACTGAGCCGGTCATTGCGATGTGATTGTGTTCTCCCATCCAGACTACTCGCATGCCCTTGGTGGCTCCATCGTGACACGGATCGAATCAGTACCGGTGCGGGGGTCGGATGGACGAAGTTTCTTGTCTCGGTAGGTAGTGTTGAACACATTCAAGGTGGAGCGAGGGCGCAACGAATCGTCGGATGCGGTCGCGAGGATATTGACTGCGATTGGGTGCCACAGCATATGACCGACCTTCTTTGGAGGTCTTGCGGTTCCCAACCATCCGATCTCCAGCCATCAAATAGGCCATCAGGAACTTTCCGAAGGTGAGAGGTGCCATCCTCGAAGGCGGATGGGATCAGGATGTCGTTGGCAGGCAAGCATGCAGTGTCAAGAACGTGTCGCGGAGTTTTGAAGGTACGCTTGCGTACTCGCACCGAATGGTGACGGAGGCGGAAGGACAGCGAAAGCGGCACCACCAGATGCACACCAGTTGATACAGATGTAGCGCTACAACGAGATCGATCAGTCAACGTGCACTCGGATTAATAGACGACACGTACTTCGGATGCGGCAACGAGGTTGGTGTCCCAGGCGCTGGAGGAGCGAAGACATGGCTAAGGGGGCATCAGGGTGGCTGTCGTGAGGGGTGCGCACGTTTTAGGTGGAGCAAGCACTCTGGCTCGGAATCGGAGGAGCCAGAGGGCGTGTCAGAGGGCGTGTCGCTAGAGGGAGACGGTCCGCGTGAGGCGGTGTGGACGGCGTGCGTTTTCGGACGATCTCGCAGAGCAGAAGATGGATTAACCAAAGTTGATGGCCGGAGGGTAGCGCCAATGCAAATGCAAATTTTTTGAAATGTACATATGATGGCGGGTCCAGGGGTCCAGGTCATGTTACAGTTGGCGGTTCCATCGTGGACCACGCAGTTGAGAGATGGGCCCGGGTGAACACGGGACTCCGAGGAGATGGTAACACTGAATTCAAGAGGCGTGCGTTAGCACGATCTCAGTACTTTTTGGGGGAAGGGGAGCCTGACATTACTGTTACGGTAATGCTTATGAATCACTACACTGCATCTGCTTCCACCGAACGCACGCCTTTGAGGGACGATATCGGCCACAAATTGAGATTCGATGGACTCGTTCTTGACCTGAGCAATGAAACGATGCTCCATCTTCCAAAATTGGCTGGATCCGGTCCCACCCGGGTTGTCAAATGATGTTACAAGCCTTGCCGTTGCCACTCGAGTGCACGATGCAACAGTGTGAGGCCAACATCTCGCTCTTGGTTGCTCCGTGTGCTCATCCGGGGCGAGCCGATGCTTATATACGCATACCCGTTTAGGAAGGTGGGGCTGGGCACTGAGCGCTGAGCACGCAGCAACCTGGGCAAGGGAGGAACAGATGCATGACGGTCATGGCACCTGGGCGTCAGTGTGCGGCAGCCTCAAACTGAGAGTGTATCAGAGAGGAGGGGGAAAGATGAGGCTGGGCTTGGTCAAGGCCGATCGTCGGGTGCACAGCAGGTGCATGACCAGGGGAGACGAGCGTTGCAAGGTAGAAGATGACATAGTGGAGGCAAGAGAGGAAGCAGTACTATCGCTTGCCCGAAGACCTTGCACTATGGCTTCACTCATGCCTCGCCATGCCACAGTGCATCCCACTTTGATATGGTATGAGCCACAAGATCTATAATTAAAAAAAGAACTTCGAGATATAGTATACATAGTAAGATCCATGGACCAGTAATGGTGTCCTAGATATGTGACCCTTGCGCTCGCTTACTAGGGGGACGCCTGATACCCAGGTGTACCTCACGAATGTGGCGGAGGATACACTCCCGGTTGAGTTCCTTCATTCGCCCACAATAAGCCCATTGGCACTTGAGGCGGAAATCACGAGACTTATTTTTGATCCCATGGGAGTCAGATAGGTGCGCCGAAAGTGTTGCAATGCTAATCTCCTGGCCGCATACTTTTCCATCTGTGTTCCTCCACTGGCACAGAGTGCGATTCATGGAGTTGGAGGAAAAGGCATTCTGATCTGCATAAAAAAATATGGGTTGTACAAGCTGGGATGCGTGAGGATCAGCCTGCCCAAAACAAGGTTAGTAATAGACAATCCGAACGCCATCCCTCACCTGGAAGTGTTCCCATGGGCCTGAAACCGGAGAAGTGTGTTGGTAAGAATCACTAGCATACACTGATTGGGGAGGAGTGATGTCGGAAGGTGTGGGAGCCGGCCCACTGAGTTCTTGCACGTTGACCATCAAGGGGAAAGGAGCAGAGTATTGAGTTGATATGTGGTCTGTACCATACAGCTGATGAGGACCCAGTAAGGAGTCATCTCGTGTCGGATCTGAGATGGCATAGTAGGCAGTATTTATGGAATCCGGATGACTTGCTGAAAGCGATTGGTGGAGGTGGGAAGGGAAGCACTCCTTGCCCACTCCCAAGTTTGTTTGATTGAGGAATTCCGAGTGAAGACAAGGCTCTGTATTTGAGGGAAAGGGGTATGTGGCCAAGCTTGGCATATGAGAAGAGAGCTGCTTCGGAAATGACAAAAGTTATTCATCATTTAACAGGGCATGAATAGAGCAAAAGCATATAGTTACCTCAGAAGCAACCTGTTGAATGTGGCCTCCAAGGTGCTGAAGACTGGCACACTGGGGATTCAAGGTGGAGTAAGAGAAAGAGTGATTCTGATACATGCTGCCGTTCGAGGACAAGGCTTGTACAAACTGGGACTCGGAGGCCTAGTAGCAAACAAGGTTACTGATGAAGATGATCCAAATTCCATTCAATCTCTTACCTGGAAGCGAGTCCATGTCCTATGATGCAGAGGGGACTTGAAGGTGGTGTGGTAGGGGCTATATGATGGAGGTTGTGGAATAGCAACATCTGAGAGTGTATATCCACGACTCGGAGCCAGCTCCGAGTCATTGGGCTGTCGACGTTGGACACGTGTGGTAAGGAGAACATCAGACTCAGTGCACAGGGCAAAAGAAAAAGAAAATATTGACCGAGTATCCGACTGGCATGTCTTCTGCACCATGAAAACTCGGTGAGAAGTGATCTAGCGTTGGACCTGAGAAGCCTGACATATGGGTAGTGTCGACGTCCAGTTGGTTTGCTGAAAGCGGTTGGTAGTAGAGAGGGTAAGAGGAATATTCCCCACCCATGACCAAATTCACTTGGTTGGGGACTGCTGACTCGGAATGGGTATCTGTGTTTTGGGAGTAGGGGTACGAACTCGCATCGCCCAGGCTTGACTGGGGTCATCTTGGACTGGGGGGAGGGGGTGAGAACTGAAGTCGAGTGGCAGCATACAAGATGTTCAAATAGGTGTTCATATTAGCGCCTGCCAGAGCACGCTGCACACAAGGATCATCGCTGACGGATGGGGTAATAACCGCTACAGAGGTGGAGGGGAAGAATGTGAGTGTACAAAAATATGGAAAAAGGAGACTAATCGTAGCACTGGATCTTTCTTAATGTCGACGCTGCCTGCATGACGATATGCCCCCAGTGGCTGTCTTCACTGGTCAGCTCAGGCAATACAGCAGGATTGCAATTTTCCTGACAAACCATGTTTCTTTATGCTTGAAATGGAAGAAGTAAATGCAAAGGCCATGTTGTCGAAGTACCAGCGGAAAAGGTATGACCAGGCTTGGTTGCCTCCAGATCTGGAAGGTATGCTTGATGGGTAACTTTGAATGATGAGCAGGATCAGCTCCTTCAAGTTTTGCACCAAATGTTGCGTCTCGGCCAAGTATCATGCCACATGGCAGTACAGCTGCTCGTTGTGTGTTTGCAACTTGAAGCGAGTGGACTTGGCTTGTGCTTTCTTGTGGGCTATGGCAGGGAAAGCAGATGTAGCGGGCATGGCAGGCGAGGCGAAGTGAAACGATCACTTGGATCAATGTTGAACATGCCATTGTCGACCAGAGTGAGTTGAGGTAGCACACGACTATTCATGGACTGGCCAGCGGAATGCACATTACGAGCATGTGGAAGGTGGTCATGGAGCTGGAAGCGAGATTGGCCCTTGTCATAGTGGTGAGATTTGATGTGTAGCAGATCCAAGAGCGCATGTAAGACGACCAGACACCACCAGCTCGTCACAATCGCAGAGATTTCTTCAAGATCGTGAACGAGGCAGAAACGGTCTCAATTACAGTTTGAAGCGGCAGTGATCCACAGCATGGGTGACCGGTGATGCATCTGATGGCCGATGGAGACCATCCATGAATAAACAGAACATTTGCCATTCCGAATTGCTCGGAACATCCACTTAGCGCCAGGACAGCTCAATAGTAATGCACATTAGGACCCACAGAACTACTAGCATGTGCATTTGTCACAGAAATGGGTCTGAACTGGTGCAATGCATATGCAGCACTGGTTTCGCGCCTGGACAAGCATCTTTGAGCAGGCAATGAATTAGCCTGAAGAACATAATAGTATCGCTGTGTTCAGATGAAATTAAAAATTCGACAGACCAATCTGGCGGGGAACCCGGCAGCACGATCGAGAACTGTCGCTTGGATCCGAGTCGGCGGCCCCGACTCAGTTCCCCCTATGAAAACTTACTATATGATACAGCAATCACCATCTGTAGATCCACCTCCACTTTTCTAATCTGATCCCAAAATTTGAGATGTGTGATGTAATTTTGTGCTGTTGATGGATCATGGCACCCTCAATGATCGCACAACGCACACATCCTACCGCACAGCGCAGACGTCCCATTGCATAACACATGCCCATCGTTCGATTGCACGCATGTCGTCCCAGCAAGTTGTTGTCGCCTCCAACAAGCAGGTCAGCTGATCAGCCGCTCAAATAAAGTTAGTTTGGGGCGGGAACCTCATAAGTAATTTGACCTTTGTCTTTATCTCGTGCACTCCTCCCATTGAGCCCACTGCAAAAATGCGCACTCGCGATCGAACTTTCCCCTCATCCAGATGGTCTTGTTCGTGTTTGACCTCTCCGTATCAGGATTATTCGACGCGCCACCCGCCACCAAACTCCAGAGCCCGTTGTCAGTGCGCAAGTCCGAGTCATAGAGTGCCAGCACCGATCCACTGTGAGTCATTTTACACCTATTATACCATGCTAATTGTATATATACTTTTGGTCAGGGATTTTCTGACAATCGTTCTTCGAGGATGGTTCAATCCATTGGCCTGGCCCCTTCATGCTCGCTGCAAGTCCTCCTGCCACGTTTACCCAGTGTTTCCGCTTTTCTCGCGCTCTTTTCCCCCTGTCGTCCCCGCTGCAAGTCGCTGCTTTCGCTTCTCTCTCATTCTTTTGGCCCTGTCATGCTCGCTGCAAGTCCTCCCCCCATTTGCCCATCGCTTTCGCTGTTTGGCCAGCGCTTTGATCGTTCCATCGTGTTATGGATGCTCTGTTTTTGTGTAGATACCGGGCGAATGTCGTATGCTAGCTGTAATGATCAGTAAATGTGTAGTGATATTCAGTGAGATGCGAGAATCATCAGATATCATAAAATATCACAACATATAAATTATTTGTGTGATTGAGATACGGTGAGCTGTATTTCGAGTCTCGATCACCTAGAATTGCCGGATATCACTCCCATTTATGGCCAGGAGTGTTCACAGATCTCAAATCTATATCAAGGCTCACTTACTACAAATTTGGTGAGATCTCGTGATATGTGTTGATCTCTCTTGCCAGTGATAGTAAGTTTTCGCGCATGGAGATCTGCCACTAGCTTGCGTGCCTGGGCAAAGATCAGCACTGGGCATGATTTTCGAGCGCTCTGGTGAACAGAGATGAACCAGACTATTACACATTGTGGGTATATACATAAGAGTTGAAGGGTGTCTATAATACAGTCATAGATACATTAAGGGATGGGCGAAAGCCCGCAAGGTTTTCAGACCTCCCCTTGGGGGCGAGCAGGCGTGAGTGAGTCCCGGCCCCCAGCTTAGCAGGTGCTATTGCGAAGCCAAGGGTGTAGTGATGTGCAACGGACAGAGGGAGGAAAGCTCCTCGGAGGGATGGGCTGTCTGAGAGAAAAGGGAGTGGTGGGTGGGTACGAGAAAGAAAGGGATTGAGTAGATGTCCAAAGGATAGGCAAAGAGTGACGGACTGTGTGTGAAGAGGAACGCTCGGGCGGTCATACTTGCTTGCTCGTCCGTCTGGACACCCCTCTTCGAGGATCGGGATCAGGTCATTGGGCAAAAAGATGTACAGTACAAGTAGGGGCAGGTAAGGAAGCGGTAGGCGCTGCTCATCTGATGTCGTTTAGGGTTCAGCTACTACCAACCTTAAGCCCTATCCAGGGAGTTGGCCAGACTCGCAGAGGCGACTACGGCGATATGAGGGCACGACACCAGATAGATTGGTTGCATGTCTGGATGCCACGAGTGGGGAGGAGGGTGACTTCCTGCTCGAAGAAAAGGTGTGTGTGAGAAGGGGGGGAGGGGGAATTTCTGATTCGATGAACGGAGACCCTCGCCTCGCTGACTCATGCACGCCGGATGTTCCCATAAGGTGAAGATTGTCAGCCATTTTATGTAAAATACTTGCTTACACCCGTCATGAATCACAGAGATACTAGGTGGTAAGCCAGTTACCAATGCGTGCCGTCTACGCTGAATATATGCTGATGAAGATGACTGATCAGCGATGAGTACCCAAAATTAAAACCGATAAATAAATAGTTGGTCCAATGCTCCCTCCGACTCATACTAATTCACCCATACCCTTCTATTCATGTCAGTCTCTCGAGCCCTCCTCCTCAAAGAAAAGTTCGGTGCTTTCGAAGTGGGCACCAAAACCGTGCCACTCCCAGGACCTGGAGAGGTCCTCATCAAAGTGATCGCTGCAGGACTGAATCCTGTGGACTGGAAGATCCAGTCATACGGGGTCTTTGTAGTCGACTTCCCCTCTCCCTTGGGCAGTGATGCTGCTGGGGTAGTCGAGGCTGTGGGAGAGGGTGTCACACAAGTCAAGAAAGGCGACAAAGTGTACGTTCGTTGCAATGCGCGTTCTTGTACAAAATGACTGATCCCTTAACTTGTTCAGTTTCCACCAAGGCGGTTTACTAGGCGGTCATTATGCGACTTTCCAAGAGTATGCCTTGGCACCGGCCGAGATCGTTTACAAGGTATAGTGCATTGTAAGTTAGTATACGACAAACTTTGACACGTTCATAGCTCCCAGACAATATCACTTTCGACCAGGCAGCGTCAATACCACTGTGTGTTGCTACTACAGTCATCCCCCTGTACTCTCCATCTCCTATTGGAGTCGGCTTAAAGGCGCCGTGGGATGGTTCTCGTGGTCAGTATGCCGGACAACCTATTCTTATCCTCGGAGGTGCGAGTTCGGTTGGACAATACGGTGTGTTACATTCTCGTCAGCTGGTTCTCATACCCACGCTTACTGTGCAGCATCTGCTATCGTCCATTATTGTTAACCAGTCATCCAATTTGCCCGACTCTCCGGTTTCTCTCCAATTATAACCACCGCATCGTTGCACAACACCGACCTCCTTAAATCACTCGGCGCGACTCATGTTATTGACCGCAACCTCCCTGCATCTTCTTTGACCACTGAGATCTGCAGAGCCACCGAGAAGCCCATTTCTCTTGTATATGATTCAATCAGTTCAGGAGACACTCAGCAGTTTGGATACGACACCCTCGCAGAAGGTGGACATATCGTCCTTGTTCTACAGTCCTCGATCAAAGAGACACCTGGAAGCACCAAGAAAGTGTTAGGCGTGTTTGGGAACGTGCATCCGCCCGCCAATAGGGCAATCGGTCGCGCACTGGCCCAACACCTGCCAGGATTGCTGGAGGCTGGCGACATCGTCGTGCGTATTTTTAGTATTAGTCGGTTATAGAAGACGAACCATTCATTTGCACCTGTATTACTAGCCTAACGCGGTCGAAGTCGTACCGGGCGGGCTAAATGGCATTGTCCCAGGGCTCGACAGACTGAAGAACAACCTTGTCAGCGCGAAGAAGTTGATCGTGCATCCAGGAGAGACAGCTTAATCATAACGGTGGTGGAGGTGGCGAATTGCAAAATATGTAGCATATTCTTGGTTTTTCTTAGCCCCGTACTATAATAGAAAAGATAGAATTAACTTATAAATGGAACGGCTGGTGGAAGATTTAATCACATGTCGAGCCAGCACTGCCATGTGAGAGGTTCAACAGAGACGTACCCCACGGAAAAGCCCACGGCAAGGGAGAGTTATTCCTGGGCGTTTACCAATTTCTCGCCTGTAGATCGCCGATTCGTCACTTCCATAAATTTGGGATGATCTTGACTGTTTCGCATGTCGACTACAACCTTTACTATGGCGATTTCACGGAAAAGCCATAACGATGGATGAAAGCTCACCGACACTATGTGGAGACCCTCGGCGATACTAGCGTCCAGCAACAACGTTTGCTCGTCTCATCGTTTCTCGAGATGATCATTGATGCGATCAAAGGAATGAGGTAGACAAGGTCCTCACGCTAACATCCGAATGAAATGTAGTTCAAGGTGACCGGATGTCCACTATCATAGACAACATTGTGAGTACTCGGAACAAGCACATATTGCAGTTGTGCTCGCTCGTTCGCCTATTAGTAATTCACTTTGCAAGGTGGGCGCAAAGAAAAGCTCACCCTGCGTGTAAGCGATGTACGTTGGGTCTCGCAAGGCGATGCAGGAAAACAAAGTCGTTTCAATCGCGAAATGGCAGCTCGGATTGACCCAATGTTCCAAAGATGTAGAACAGTTCTCCAGCGTGGCATCCATGGACTTCAATTCCGAGCAGAACGTTCTCAATGCGTGCCAAAAAAAACTTACAGAAAGTGTGGGGCATGGGTCTCCGCAGGGATATTGTTGGGTTGCGGGAGGCACGCAGGTGTCAAGAATAAGCACGCAGCCCACAGTTCGCGGTTCCATGTTATACCGAAACCGGGGGAGTGAGGCGCTGACTAGTCTGAGGCCACGCAAACTAACCTGCACATTCCTCCGGGATAGCCGTAGCCCACGCCAGTGTAGTCATTATTGTAGTTCGCCCACCCAAAGGGCAGGTAACGTCAAGTGGATGTAGAAAATCCAATGAATCTTGACAACGACCGTCACTTAGTAAGGGCCCTGCAATGTTATGTGTCGCTCTATCATTTACTTGGTCAATACATGAGATAGGAATATGGATAAGGCATTCGTCCTTGTTATTTCCTCATACTCTCAAGTCGACTAACCATAAAATGATAATGGATACCCCAACAGGTCACACTGCGCTTGTTCCAAGTAAGGTGAGCTCGAAAGGGGCACGTCAAAAATGCGCAGTGGTGCAGCCGTGTCCGGAGTCACTTTCTCCCAGAGGCCGTACGCGACCAGTGCCTCAGTCGTATTGACGTAGCCTCGAGCAGCGAGATACTCAGAGGACGGGTTTGGGTCGAACGTCCTTGCGAACGCAGACCAGCTGTCTACCGCAATTTGTGATAGAACAAGGTCATTCCAGTCGCGAAAGGGCGAGGCAGACTGGCCCAATGTTCCAAACACGTAGAACAGTTCGCCAGAGTGGCAGCTATGCGCTTCTCAGAGAGAAACATATACCAGTGCGAAAAAGACTCACCGGAAGTATGGGAGGCTCGGATCACCGTTGGGGTATTCTTGGGTCGCGGCAGGTACACAAGTGTCTGGCATAGGCATGTAACCCATGTAACTCCGATCGAACTGGTAAGTGTACACAGACGGAAAAACACTGTTCTTGGCGACCGCCACTACAGTGGCTTGGTCCAGACAGCTAGCATACGGAGGATAAGTCGAGAAGACGGAACGATGTTGTCTACATACCGGAATTCACCGTCCGTCGCAACACGGCTCGTAGCGTTGGCCAGGTCCCACGTCTTGTTGGTGTTGATACTATCAGGCGGAACTGGGAACAGTCCAGAAGCGACAATCATATCTGTCAGATTTTGGCTGATACTGGAAACAAGCTGATGGTGAGCGGTCAGGAATCAGAGGAATTTAGAACCCATACCCAATATCCATGATCGCTTGGGCCTCGGTTGTGTTCGTAGTGGGCCATGCACCTTGAAAATCCAGTCCATCATCTCTCATCCATCCAAAGATCACATGTGCAGGTGCAGTTCGCCCAGCGCCATTCAGGTCAAGTTGATTTGTGGTAATGTACGTCCCATCCACGACAACATACCTAAAAAAAACTCATGAGCTTGCACGCGAGCTCATTTGACCAGCCGAACGACCACTCACCTGGGAGCTGTTGGCGCATTCACGAGTGTTTCTGCGGTGATACCGCGCAAACACGCGAGAACATCGGTCTTGTTTACACAACCAACATGCTCGATCAACGGTTCAGCCGCCAAAGAGTACTCTTGCTCGATTGTATAGTAATTTGAGTATGTGCTCGCATACCCGAATCCATCCAGATTACTCTGAGCAATGGCTCCAGAAAAGAGCCCGAAAGCGGGCTCTGCAGCAAGAAGAGCACGTACGGAGCCCGCGCCAGCTGACTGTCCAAAGATCGTGACACGCGACGGGTCACCTCCGAAATGGGCAATGTTTTCATGAACCCAATGGAGGGCAGTGATCTTTTATCATCCTGATCAAACGCGAATAATTTCATCGAAACAATGAGCTTACTTGGTCCGCGATACCATAGTTACCTTTTGTCTTTCCATCTTCTAGAGCCAAGAATCCAAGAGTGCTCAGACTAAGCAGAATTTTTGAGTCAAACCGTGGACGGCCACAACAAGAACAAATTTTCCCACCGGTAATTGATCGTAACGACGACAACATCGCTTCGACTAGCCAAGTTCCCTCCATCGAAAATACCATCACTGCCCTCACCGCTGGTGTAAGCACCTCCGTGTATCCAGAACATGACCGGTTTCAGATTCTTCGAGGTTGTGGAATCATGGGGAAGATAGGGTGTGTACACATTCAAGAAAAGGCAATCCTCGGAACCGTAGCCGATCTGGGTGCATGGAGAGCCGTATGCAAGAGCAGTGATGTTTCCCGCGCTGCTGTATACACTGGAATACGTCCATCGTTCGACGGGGTCTGCATATGGAATACCGATGAATCGGAACGAGAGATGGTCGCGAGTCCTAGGAAGGGCGATAGATCAATAACCCGAATCGATACACAGGATCGCTCTCACCCCAAAATCGTGTTATTTGTAGAAGAAATTTCGACTTGGTATTGTGTACTCATGTCGGTCTTCGTGTTCGGACGGTAGGGTGCACTCTACGAACAGAATGCTGGGAGATTCTCTGAACAACTTGTAGTTTGGATACCAGCCAAGGATATCGTATGACACTCCTGATCGGAGGATTGGATCCAGTACATCTGCGAAGAGCTAAACTTATCGAGTGCAAGATAACTGAGAAGGTTATGTATGTCAGACTTGAAATAAGTTCCATTGGTGAGAAGTAAGGTTTCAAATAGTTGACCACATGAAGCTATGGCTTGAGCATTCGTGGATGGTGTGCTGAGGAGGATCGTTCCATCGTGATCCTGTGCAGTTGGCCCTTAGGATGTCAGGGTAGCAGTATTTGCGTGAATACACCATTTCGGTGACTCGACTTACAGTTCAAATCGTTTTGAAAAAGAAGGGATAAGTCGGAGCCGATGCTGTTCGGCGACGGTGCGGCTGCCACCAACACAGCACATGCTGCAAGTAGCGCTCCATGAGACAGCATGTTCGCGCGACGGGACAGAGAGGGAGGATAGACGCTTCTCGTGATCAGAAACCAGAAACATCTTATATTGTCAGCCCACAGCAGCACCGCCATGCGAAGAGGCAGATTCCCATGAAACGGACCAGTTCTGTTGCCCGCACGTTGCAGTGTTTCCGCCGTTGGCCACGGTCGGTCTCTATTTCTCTTCGTGATGCATGCAGCTCATGGAAACCCCAGACACGCTGCAGACCTTGTGATCAGTTTCTGGTCAGGGTAGCAAGAATAGTTTTCAAGTTCTGACACCAAGATTTGCAGTGGGAAAATGACGAAATGTTTCAACTTGTAGCCAGTTGAGTTGATCGGATGGTCAGTGGATGGGTGCTGTCAGTGTATCAAAATGTTATTTACCGAGAGTGTAGTACTACGTGAAACCACGAGTCTGCTAGGGTGGAGGCGGTTCAATCGATGGATAGGCGCAGCGGACGTTTCGGGCCGAGTCCGGGCCGAGGTTGGGTAAACGATCACGAATACTCTTTTTCTTACTTTTCTTACTACTTCTTCTCTCTTATTTTGTCGGTTTTCGACATTTCGACTGCACGCAATGCTGCATTTTCCAAAAACATTGCGAGTGCCATTCACCCCGAACTTTCCTCGGTTCTTTCAGTAGAAAAAGCTGCAGTTGTTGAAGCCACCCTGGGTGTAGGGCACGTTTGTGCTGCGAGATGTGACGACGTCGCATTTCACAATTCACCTGTCTTAGAATCTTACAGATCATCTCTTTTCGGCACGCGAGCCCTTTACCTGCACTTCTCCGTTCCCTCCGTCTTCTCCGTGACGGCACGCATAGGACGCAAGTCTGTCACAGCGAAGTGGGGCGATTCGCTGGTCTGGATGTGATGGTGGAGTGCAGGTTCTTCCAACAAACTAGTGAGCGAGCATTCCACTGTCCTTTGCGCCTCGTGGATGCTCAACCAAAGGAGACGCGAATTGCGGAAACCTCATGGAGTGGTCATGGCCTAGGCACGAGGCGATCAAACTTCCTATGTGTGTGCCTCGCCTGATCCTGCCGCGGCGCAAGGTCGAGGACGATTTATGTGCGCACCTGTGGCCAGCGTCAGTTGGAACTCGACTCTCCCTCTCATACGTTCAGCCACAACCGCAGGACTGAACCGCCAACTTAGAATCCACATATCACCGACCCATGCCAGAGCGACAGCCGTACCAAGGACCTGCTCGGAAGCTGGTTTTGGCTTTTGATGTGGGCACGACATATAGCGGGGTCTCCTATAGCATTCTTGACCCAAGCAAACCACCGGTGATATTTGGTGTTAACCGGTGAGCGCCAATACATCTCTCCAGTATTCATGATCGTTTATTGTGCGGATAGCTTCCCTGCCACGGATAACATCGGCGGAAGCTCCAAGATACCATCCATTGTCTATTACGATCAGAAAGACATTCCTCGTGTGTTCGGTGGCGAGACCACGCTGGAGAGTATAATAGAGAGAGCGGAAGACGAGGAATGGGTCAAACTTGAGTGGTGAGTGTCATATACTCTGTCGAACCACTTGCGGTCCCCACTAACATGCGTGACATTAGGTGGAAACTCCATCTTAGACCTAGAAACATGCCCAACGATCACATTAGCGATCAAGACATCCCTCCACTTCCGCGTAACAGGACCGTCACGCAAGTATTGGCCGATTTCATGCAGTATCTCTTTGAATGCGCAAAGACCTACATCCAAGAAACGCATGAAAGCGGGCGTAACTTGTGGACTTCGTTTGAGAACAACATCGACTTCGTTCTCAGTCATCCAAACGGATGGGAAGGTCCACAACAAATGCAGATCCGACGGGCAGCGGTCCTTGCAGGCTTGGTCCCCGATTGTCCCGAAGGGCAGGCTCGGATTCAGCTAGTTACCGAAGGCGAAGCGAGTCTGCACCACTGCTTGAGTGCCGAAAAGACAGTTGGTTCATTCAAGGTAGCGTCCGAGGAGCTTGCGTTTGATCCGTGGGGCTGTAGATCTCTTTCTAGGAAAACCAAGGGATCATGATTATCGATGCTAGCAATGGAACTGTTGATGTCAGTTCCTACTACATCACACTGTCGCCTGTCACGTCGCAAGAAATTGCTCCTCCAGAATGTAGGTAAGAAATCGAATTGCATTGCTGGTACTAACGAACTATATGGTAGGTCTCCTTCAAGGCGCAGTGTTCGTTACCAGACGCGCTAACCAGTTCCTCACAGGTAAGCGAATGAAGATATACTTTTCAGATTGCCTTTACAATCTTATTCTTGTAGGGAAGTTGGCAGGTTCCAGATTCGGGAACCCGGAGGATATTACTCGAATGACGAGCGAATTTGATAAAACAGCGAAGTTTCGTTTCAGCGATCCTGCTAAGCGATATTACATTCGTTTCGGAACTATCAGGGACCGCGACCTTGCATTCAACATCAAGTCTGGGCAGCTTGAAATCACTGGGTATGAAATACTGTGTTCTGTTAGTCACTCACCTATTCACGATGTCTGTAATCTAGAGCTGATGTCGCATCCTTCTTCGAACCCTCTGTAGCAGCGATTATCGCAGCCGTGGAAAACCAGCGGAGGCTGGCGACTAAACCAATCAATGTGAGGCTACCCTCTCCTGAGATACGAGGAGGCTGATGATTGTCAGTCCATCTTCCTTGTCGGGGCCTTCGCCGCGAGTGACTGGCTCTTTACGAGGCTACAAGACCACATCAAATTACTGAACCTCAATTTCTGTCGCCCAGAAAGCTATACGTAAGCTACTTTCCGAGACCGACTCGGTTTTCATTATGTTGACCCTCCAACGTCGGATAGCAATAAGGTTGTCGCGGACGGCGCGATCGCCTTTTACCTGAACCAGACTCGGAGGGTTTCTACACGCATTGCCAAGTTTACGTACGGAACTCGGTGCGCGGTAGAGTTCAATAAGAACGATGAGCAGCACAAACTTCGAGCTGCGTCTGCGGTTCCACATCCATCAGGGCACATGGTCCTTCCGAACGCGTTTAGCGCGATCTTGTACAAGGTATGTTGATCTGTTGCTTGTTCCTAGTGGAGACCAAAGTGGGATACCAGGGAACGACGGTGTCAGAGGTAAAGGAATTCCAAAAGGACTTTATCATCGAATGCGCAGAGAGGACCCTTTGCGACACGACCGCTATGGAGATCGTGTGTTACCACGGTAACTCGAGCAGTCCCCGTTGGACGGATTCAGAACCCGGTAGGTCGACACTTTGTGGCGATGTCCGACGCCCACACTCAATTCGTTGTTATCGTACCAAGGGATGTTCTCCAACCTGTGCACCATTCATGCGGACACGTCCCAAGTGTCCAAGGCACTCGGTCCCCGACGTAGTTATCCAGGGTTGCGGTTCTACAGACAGAAATACAGTATCGTGTTGAAGTTCGGTATGAGCGAGCTGCAGGCGCAACTTAGCTGGATGGAGAACGGTGAGGAGAAGAGGTAAGCGGCGTTTCCAGCCTCACTGGTTTAATGGCATTGACTAACACTCGACCGGCAGGGGTCCGGCAACTGTCGCATTTACTTAGATTGCAGAGATCTAAAATACTGCATGTATTGTTGACTAGCTTCAGTCATATTCGATATGAAGTGATGAATACTCTTGTGCGTCATCTCATCCGCATGGACAATCTCGAGTACTTTGACGGTCTCGGCGCCCCCAGCGCGGTGTAACGTCGAGCCCGCGCACCTCGTGGATGAGGCAGATGATAGTAAGGCACACGCGGAGCGAGTGTGCCGTGGTGGTGACAGATTCCCAGAGGCCTGCGTGTACGGGGACGCGTGCTGTAGGGCCCTCGAGGGAGAGATGGTGAGTAGCGAAAAGCTTTTTGGATTCATCGAGCACCATGCGAGGGAAGCCAGAGAAGAAGGTTTGGGGGATGGATGGGCGGGAGGGCCATGATATCCCACATGCAGTAATGATAATGGTGATGGGAAGGATGGGGAGGGGACGTCGTCATCCAGGCGAAAATATCAACGGATTGATGTGCTTACCCCAGGTTGATCTCGTATGAGACGATTCAGTTCAGCCAAATGTTCCGGAGGAATACCAGCTTGGTCCACCCATCCCCATTTGCTCGAGGTTGGCCAGCGCGTACAACATGACCGCTGTGCTCTTGAGTTTCCCGAGCTCCCTCGGATTGACTTGTTTCGCGTATAGTTGACGTCGCGGGGTGGCACAGCAGGGGGGTTGGGGACGTTGTTGGATTTGCGGCCGATCTGGACGCCATGGCTGGACAAAGACGAGCGTGAACTGGGAAGGTAGCGCTAGCGAATAAAGAGCAGAGTGTAAGCGCAACGAGTTGCGTGAGCAGTTCTCGTGTTTCGGTGTCGCTGGTGTCATTTCGTTTGAATTAACAGAAAATGACCTAGAACCAGAATAATTTTGCTGAGTAACCTTCAATCCCTGGAACCACTTCCTTCGAGGAACGACATATGCACTCATAAGGGAGAGCTGGCAAGCGATACCTACCACCCAAAGCCCGATGTAATCCGGCTCTAAGCATAGGCACTGTGCAGACATAGTTGACGATGAGCGCTGTTTGTAGTAGCGGACTTGCGAATGAAGTGTGCGACGGGAGCTTGTATAATTTTGCTGACATAGTCTCTGTTCAGATGTATGGAAAGTCTGGGTTGTACTTAGGTCAGAAGAGCAAAAATGTGAAATAGAAGCGAAAACGTACAGCGAGATGAGTTTCCGTGTCGAGCAACTAATATAGTACGACCGCCAACACTGCAAAGAAAACACATCGATTTAGCACGTAGCACGCGCGTCCCAACTCGGGTTGGTTTCCTCGGGATCCATTCCAGACTTGAGGATGATGTCGTGCAGCGCCAGTCTGATCGACAGCATGGAGAAGTTTTCGGTGGGGGGTAGCCTAGTCTGTTCATGTCGGTACATGCATGTGTGCACTGCGAACGAGGATGGGGCGCCAGCGTTGGAAACTTTCCCAAGCACACTGGCACCAGCGCCAAATTCTAGTCTTGTCTCTATTCCACAGCATCCCATCATCAGCTTCCAATCTTCCAGTGTTTGTCTAGTATATGTTTGTTTCCGCAAGCAATGTCCAACAACGACCGGTCTCAGGCTGTAAGTATCTTCAACTTCGAGTCAGTGCACTGATATGATGCATACATCAGCTGTCAGGAATTCCCGGCGCCCCACCAAATCTCACAAACTATATCGTCAAAAAAGAATACCGGTACTCGAACTGTGGAAGTTTTAGCGATGTCTATAGGTGTTGGTACTACTATGAGAACAAAGGTGTCCGACAGGAGGTTCGGACTTTTCGTACTACCGCACCTATTTACGATCCGGCTCTTCCTCAGGTCGCAGTCAAAGTTTTCAGATTCAAACCTACAATGGACGAAGATGATGCGGAGAAGCAGTCTGCTAAGGTAGTAATCCTATCTTTGAAGTCTTCAACGCTATCAAGGGAGTGCGGCTGAGGTTATCTCCTAGATGATCCGTCGGGAACTCGGAATCTGGAAGAGGTTGAATCACGAAAATATTGTCCCATTCTTGGGCATTGCTTATGGGCTCGGACTGAATGGTGCCTTATCATTGGTGTCATTATGGATGCCGAACGGTACTCTCCACAGCTTCCTAGCGAAACATGACCGCAGTCTAAGTGTGGCACGCCGTCTCCAGTTGGTGCGTTCAAACATGGATTGCCTACTGATTAATAGATTATCTTATCCCATCATATACGTATAATGCTGTAGCTGCTAGACATCGCCAATGGCCTCAACTACTGTATGTCATGATCATCCTATTCAAGGCTCGAAAGTTGACACCGCACAGTGCATTCGTTTCCTATTGGTCCGATTGTCCATGGCGACCTGAACAGCGTAGGTCAATCGTGAATTGGTGATGTCCTCAGCTGAACACTGAACAGAATACAGTGCTAATCGATGCAAACTACACTGCGCGGTTGGCCAGCTTTGGCTATGCCTCCTTTGTGGGATGCATCCCTGAGGCCTTTAATCATCTCCAAATATCTACGAGACAAGGCACATTGCGATGGGCTGCACCGGAACTGGTTTTTCCGCAAGAAGTGCCTAATAGGACAACGAAAAGCGACATCTACTCTTTCGGAAATATCAGTCTTCAAGTAAGTCTACTGGTACTATATATAACAATAGAACTGGAAGTTCTTACTCCCTTGGAGGTCTTGTCTGGCAAGCTACCATGGTCAGAAATCGAAGAGGAGTCTCGTGTCGTTCTGTGCCTTGCTCAGGGTCTTAATCCAGCCCGTCCGGAGTACCATAAAATAGGTGACCAGCATTGGAATTTCATCCAACAATGCTGGTCACCGGCTCAGAAACGGCCTTCTGCAGAAAGTATAATTGCATCGATCCAACTATTCCTGAGCGATCCTCAACCCTGCTCAACCCTACCATGGGAACAGTGCGGTTCCTCCTTGGACCCTTTGGGTTTGTATCTGAATCATCTGGATGATGATAGTGAGATGTATACGAACAGGTAATTTATGGTTGTTGCCTTGATCGTACTGACTTTCGAAGTCCTGTCGCCCAGGCCCAGTGTGGTATAATTTCCAACAACCAGTCTGTAAGTATCCTCAACTCTGAGTAAGTCCGACAGAGACTTGGACGCACTGATATATAATGCCTACATCAGCCAGATCTTACAAACCTAATTGTCAAAAAAGAGGATCAGTACTCGAACTGTGGAAGTTTTGGTGATGTCTATAGATGTTGGTACTATGAGAGCAAAGGTGTCCGAAAGGAGGTTCGGACTTTTCATACTACCGCACCACCTACTCATGATTCGGCTCTTCCTCAGGTTGCAGTCAAGGCTTTCAGATTCAAATTCACCATGGACGAAGATGGTGCAGGGCAGCAATCTGCTAAGGTAATAATCATCTTGAGTCCTTCGATATCATCAACAAACTCCAGCTGAAGTTCACTTCTAGACATTCGAGATTCATCGGGAACTCGAAATTTGGAGGAGGTTAAATCACGAAAATATTGTCCCATTCTTGGGCATCGCTTATGGGTTCGGAATGAGTGGTGTCTTATCCTTGGTGTCATTATGGATGCCCAATGGTACTCTCCACTGCTTCCTAGCGAAACATGACCGCAGTCTAAGTGTGGCACACCGTCTCCAGTTGGTGCGTTCATGGATTACCTTAATAGATTATCTCACTCCATCTTATAACACTGTAGCTACTAGACATCGCCAATGGCCTCAACTACTGTACGTCATCATTGTCCTATCTAGGGCCCGGAAGATAACACTTCGCAGTGCATTCGTTTCCTATATGTCCGATTGTTCATGGCGACTTGAGCAGCGTAGGTCAATCATGAATTGTCGATGTCCTCAGCTGAACACTGAACAGAATAATGTGCTCATCGACGCAAACTACACTGCGCGGCTGACCGACTTTGGCTATGCCTCCTTGGTGGGAAGCATCCCTGAGGCTTTGAGTTATCTCCAAATGTCTACAAGACAGGGCACACTGCGATGGGCTGCACCAGAACTAGTGTTCCCGCAAGAAGCACCTAATAGGACAACAAAAAGTGATATATACTCTTTCGGAAATATCAGTCTTCAGGTAAATTCACTGGATATAACAATAGTTCCGGTTCTCACTCCCTTGTAGGTATTGTCTGGAAAACTACCATGGTCAGAAATCAAGGATGAATGCCGTATCGTTCTATGCCTTTATCAGGGTCTTAATCCAGCGCGTTCAGAATACCATAAAATAGGTGACCAGCATTGGAATTTCATCGAATGTTGCTGGTCAACAGCTCGGGAACGGCCTTCTGCAGAAAGTGTAATTGCGTCGATCCAATTATTCCTGAAAAATCCACAGTCCTGTTCAACCTCGCCATCACAACCGATAACGACTTCCCCCGACTCTCCCACACTGTTGTCTATTGGATCCTCCACTGATCCAGCTCTCGACAGCCTCTCTCTACTCATCTCTATTCCCCCTACGGCCTCATCGATCCCTCTCAGACATCACATGCCGCCACTTGGACCTCTACCAAAGTGAGTTCTTCACTTGTATAATATAGTACCAAATAGATACACTAACATACAAATATAGCGGCACAGATATATCATCCACCACTTCCTCTCCAAGCGACCGCTTTTACACTCCACCGTGTTCGCCGCTCATACCATATGCATATTCGAATGCCTCACCTCCACGTCTTAAGCCCATTCAGGCAGCGCCTTCTTATCCCGTATGAGCTCTGGAAAATCATCGCTGTGGGATCACATGTAGAGGGTTTGTTACTCCGGTAATCGTTGCCGCGCATTGCGTGGACATCATGGGATCAGAAAGATAGATAGGATGGCAGAGCGGACTTGTACATGGATTGGATGTCGAAAGTGTTTTATATTTAGGGGAAGTCTTGTTATCCGTGTTCAAGGGGCGCATCTACGAGCCGGACGCAGAATACCCATGAATCTCGTATTAAGAGTCAAATATACCCGATGGAAGGTAGGTATTGTCCGGTAAACAACCATGGTCAGAAATCAAGGAGGAGCTTTGTATCGTTTTGTCCCTTGCTCTAGGTCTTAATCCAGCACGTCCGGAGTGTCATAAAATAGGTGACCAGCATTGGAATTTGATCCAACAATGCTGGTCATCAGTTCAGGAACGGCCTTCCGCACAAAGTGTAATTGCGTCCATTCAACTATTCCTGATAAATTCACAGCCTTGTTCAACCTCACCATCAGAACGGTACGGTCCCATAGTCGCCCCACATGGATGGATATACTAACACATATACAGCGGCATAGATGTACCATCCAACTGCGAATGGAGGGACCAGGATGGAATCACGTGTGGAGAATTCGTTACTCCGGTAAACGTCCTCACGCATTTCGGCGAACATCATGGGATCAGAAACATGGACGCGATGGCACAGTTGACCTGCGCTTGGAATGGATGTGGAAGGCGTATATCCAGGAAGAGTTTCATTAGACATATTCTGGAGGCGCATTTAGGTTGCAGACGCAGCATAGCACACTCATCTCACTGATTTTCGTATTAACAGTTGGCGAATATACACCATTGGAGCTGCTTAAGCTTAGCAATTCGGGGAAAGCACTGCAAAAGCTCCGAGGCTCAGGGAATTTGGTATAGACGGTGTGTAAATTACCACCTTCCATCGTGGAGCGCCTCATGCAGCGGTCAGTGACAATATTTGGATGACGTAGAGCATAAAAGCTCTCGCGGGAAGCTTGGTGGTGATCAGTTTGGATAATTTCCGCTCCCGCGAAGGGTGTAACGGAAGTCATAAAAAGTGAGAAATGAACGACAAGGTAAGCGCAAGATTTAGTATCATCGCCATCAGAAAAGTACTTTTCGTTCGTGCATCACCAACCGTACAGGAGGAGTACAGGACTAAAAGTACCTAGTTTGGCAGTGGCATAGCAATGTCATCGAAGATACCCACCCTCAAGGGCGGCATCTCGAACGGAGGCAGCGTAAACCTCCCAGCAACCAGCGGTGGATGCAAGATCTCCCACAAGTCCCCCTTAGTACAATCTCCAAAGTGATCGCAACACATCGGAGTCGGCGTCTCGGGAGAATTCCACGCGGCGCTCGGGTAGGCCTGCGGGAAAGACGGGAGTCGGAAGGTGGGGTTGTGATTTGCGGGGAAAGCATAGCCGTGCGGCTGTGTCGTGAAAGGATCGTCAGGTGTTCTTAGCTTGAGTGTAGCAGACGGGACGTTAGTAGTGGGATGGTTAGGATGGTTGGCGAAATTGTACGGGGAAAACGGCGTCCTGCCAGAGGGCCGCTGTTCGGAAAGAGGCAAGGGCTTGGCGTGCTTGGCGTCGACGGACGTGATGAGGATCATCGGGACGATATTTTCAAGGTCACGAGGAGAAGACTTCGGTTCCTGTGCAACCTTGTCGGCAGATAGATGACGCGAAGACCGCTTGGTTGGCATGATGGTTCGTCGTGAAGAGACGTCCAGTTTGGGGCTTCCTAGGCACACATCCATTGGCCCGCCGTCACGTGCAATCTCAGGCTGGTCCTTGGGAAGCGCAACGTCATCTAGACTTGCATCTCTCAAATCCAGTCGACGCAGATGATGTTCCAGTCGTTCGACCAGGTAGTCGTTCGTAGATGCAGAGCGAAGCTGGAACACGGTGGGAGATGTAGGGAATGTTGAGATGGATCGTTGCAAGAAATCCAGTTTCTCCCCGCCGTCAGGGGGAAAGACATCGGGACTGGAGCCTGAGGAACGCAGGACAGAAGATGCGGAGTCTTCTTCCGTGATGCTCAGGAAGCTTGCGGATCCACAGCGGTAAAGGGGAGGGAAAAAAGTTGGTGACGAGTCCAGGCCAGGTGAGGGGTGAAGTTGTATAAGTGAAGACTCAGAGTCGTGGTCAGCAAAGGGTGGAGGAAAGCTTCGGGAATAGCCTAAAGGCGACCGATGAGGAACGTCTCGACGTAGTTTGCAGCGTCTCAACGACTTGAAGATGTCCGTAAATTTCATATGTGATAAGTCACGAAAACGATGACGGCCTGTAACCTTGCGTTCATCATGATCGCGGCGCATCTTTCTAGTTTTTATAGAGTAAAAGGGGGACGAATGGAGCATTGGAGTTGAGAATGGAGGAGTGGAAGGGAGGGTTAAAGAAAGCCTCCGTCTCGTGATTCACTCTATTCTACGATTACAAACCAGACCAAAACTTAACATTCGCAGACTCCGAACGTGGAACGCTGCAATGTACCACGGGGAGGCTGGAGCACGGACCGTCAATGTTTCAATGCCTTAGAAAACAGGCCTAAATACTTAGCTGATTCCAAGGATCCCGTTCGCTTTTACAGCACGCGTGCTCGATTTAAACACCATTCCACATGATAGTGGAGCTCTTATCACTTGCCAGTGCCGCCACCAGTTATCCGGTGGTTGGGATCAACACATTGTTCGGTATTCACGTCAACCGCGAAACTCGGACCCACCTCTGTCAACGTCACTGCTAACGCCACGCATGCCCAAATCTTTCTGCCAACGTCGTACGCAAACTGTGAACAATCGCGTCGCGCACATCAACTGAAATGTGATCGCAATTGAGTAACACGATGGCGTGGTTGCTGCGGAGATTCGACGACATAGGGCGCAAAGTGGATGTGTGTATGTTCGCGTGCCTCGGGGATGAGGGACGCTGGGAGCTGGGTGCAATGATGAAGGGCTATTTTCGTATCATGACTTTCTTGATTATTGCGCCCGAGGTAATAATGTCATGGGTTGCGTAGGCCAGGTGACGTTCTAATGCCAAGATGCCCGTTTGTGACCGGCCCGATCCTCGATCTGGTGCAGACTTTTTTTTTGCATCAAGGTGGTGCAAGGCAAGAAAGAGACAAAAACGCAGCGTGGATTGGATGGAGTGAGCGCGAGGTCGGCAGCACCGCCTTTGTCTGGTGTGATGAAATTCCTAGTGTCGTCCTCGTCTTCCTCCTCGTCCGCAGCGCCTTCTTCCTGCTCAACATCCGACTCACTACGAGGGTCCTCTTCGACGATCTCGACGTCAGATCCAGAGCCCATGTTCGCCCCTGCGTCGCATTCGGTATCGCCCCTCTGTGCCCTTCCACTCATTACGTTGACAGTTTATCTAGGGCTCTTAGCGGTGCTGCGACCTACTAACACACTTCTTAAACTGAAAGACGCCGTCGCTGCCGGGGCGAAAGACAGCTTACAATGCATTCGGAGCGTTTTTCGCGCTTCCTGCGGTCCCGAATTGCGAGACCTGGGTATGAATATTGAACCCACACTCCGTCCGCTGCGCTTGTGACAAATAGCGCCTTTCCCCTTTGCGCAGCCAGATTTCGCTCATTCCCCATCGGCGATTCAAACCCTGTGGATTTGGGTTTCGGTGGTGCTTGGTGAAGGCGGGCCGGGGTCACGACACATGGGATGCAACAGGGTGACGTCGGGAAGGGCGACTGATGGAACTGTGGTTGTGGACGCTCGTGTGGGCACAGGCATGGGCGCCGGCGTTCCCATGTCCGCAATGCGAACTCCAACGACCGATGGAGCGACAAGATCGGAACCGAACCAGAAGGAACGAGTGATGCCGTACTACGGGCATCCCAGTTTGCACTCAGTTTCGGTTCAATCAGCCTCACAGAACCAGAAGCTCCCTATTCCAGGTGAAAGGCAACGACGCGTGGATGCGTGCACCGGTCGCGACCTTGCAATCTCGTCCTCTAGTAATGTTCGCTCCAGCATCCCGAATGATCGACTTCCTGTGAATCGTGTCCCACCCAGATGATAAAGCCGGGGAGGCGGAGAAATCCCCCGGGCCGGATAGTACGCGTGCAGAGGTCCTGCAAGATGTATATCATGTGTAAGGATAGGACTGGGCGCGAGGAAGCCATGGTATGTATGCAAGATTGGACGAGGACGAGAGCGTAAACTGGGAGGTAGCACTATCGAATAAACAGCAGACTGAAGTTCGTAAGACGAGAGTGTAAGCGCAACGGGTTGCGGGAGGAGTTGTTTCAGTATCGCTGGTGTAATTTCGTCTAGATTAGAGCAGAAAAAAGCCTCGAGCCAGAACACGCACGCATCAAGCTCCAGTCGACTATCTTACTGAGTAAATTTCCCTGGTGTCACGAGAGAGAGCTAGGCAAGCGATATCGCGTAAAGGTCGATGTAATCTGGCTCTGCGAACAGAGTCGAATTCGCTGTAGGGACAAAGTTGACGATAAGCGCTGCAGGGCCGTAGGATTTTGCTGATATAATCTCTGTTCAGAGCAAAAACATGAAGCAAACGCGCAAACGGGACGTAAAGCGAGATGCGTTTTCGTGCTGCAAACTGTGGTGCTATGCCTCGATCTTGAACGTAGTCCGGTTTCAAGCCTGCGAAAGTTCTCGTCAGGGGCTACCGGCTGCTACCCTGACCGCTCATCCGAGACCGTTTACCGAGAGGGTTGGTCAGACTTTCAGAGGTGGCTACGGCAATACGATGGGTAGAAGTTCTCACAGTTCGGGCGCTCGTGGCAGCTGCCATGCGGTAGCCACGTGGAATCCGCTCCAATACCTTCCAGCCTGAGTGTTTGTCTGGTCTTTGGTTCTTCCGCTGAATCACTTGCTCGCAAACAATGGCCGACAATAATCAGTCTGTAAGTGTATCCAACTTTAGGCGAGACCTTGAAGTATATAAGTCTGATGGACTCGCACACGCTGATATGACGCCTACATCATCAGTCAGGAATTTCCACCCCACTAGATCTCACAAATTATATCGTTAAACAAGAAGACCAATACTCGGACTGTGGAGGTTTTAGCGATGTCTATAAATGTTGGTACAACGAGAGTAAAGGTGTCAGAGAGGAGGTTCGGACCTTTCATACTACCGCACCAACTGCTTCCAATCCGGCTCTTCCTCAGGTCGCAGTCAAAGCTTTCAGATTCAAATCTACCATGGACGAAGATGACGCGCGGCAGCGGTCTGCGAAGGTAGCATACATATCCTTGAACTCTTCGACGTCTTCAAAGAAGTCCGGCTGATGTTATCTCTCAGATGGAGAGCGATATCCGTCGGGAACTCGGAATTTGGAAGAGGCTGTGTCACGAAAATGTTGTCCCATTCTTGGGCATTGCTTATGGGTTCGGAAGGAGCGGTGCTCTATCATTGGTGTCGTCATGGATGCCCAACGGTACTCTCCACGGCTTCCTAGTGAAACATGACCACAGTCTTGGTGTGCCACGCCGTCTCCAGCTGGTGCGTTTACTAAACATGGATTACCTACTTATCAATATATTGTTTCATAGCTGCTAGACGTTGCCAATGGCCTCCAGTACTGTACGTCATCATTGTCCTATCTAAGGTTCGGAAGATAACACTTGACAGTACATTCATTTCATATTCGTTCGATTGACCATGGCGACCTGAACAGCGTAGGTCAATTGTAAGTTGTCAATAACTGCTCGGCTAAACACCGAACAGAATAATGTGCTTATTGACGCAAATGGCACTGCGCGATTGGCCGACTTTGGTTATGCCTCCTTGGTGGGAAGCATTCCTGAGGCTTTGAGTTATCTCCAATTATCTGCAAGACCAGGTGCATCGCGATGGGCTGCACCAGAACTAGTTCTTCCGCAAGAACCGTCTAACAGGACGATAAAAAGTGATATATACTCTTTCGGAAGCATCAGTCTCGAGGTAAGTCCACTGGATACAACAATAGATCCGGTTCCTACTCCCTTATAGGTGTTGTCTGGCAAACAACCATGGTCAGAAATCAAGAGCGATGCTGCTGTCGTTGTATGCCTTTCTCAGGGTCAGTGTCCAGGGCGTCCGGAGTACCATAAAATAGATGACCAGCATTGGAATTTCATCCAACAATGCTGGTCGTCAGCCCCGACTGAACGGCCTTCTGCACTAAGTGTGATTGCGTCCATCCAACTATTCCTGAGCAATCCACAGCCCCGCTCAATCTCACCATCGGAGTACGGTCCCGTGTCTGTTCTAGACGAGCCCTCCTTGGATCCTTTGGGTTTATTTCTGAATGATGGCTCGGCTCGGGGCTTTGGTCTCAGTCAAAGGGATGAACCGAGCAGGTAATTTATGGCTGTGACGATAGGTTACCTCGATCATGCTGACTCTCTCGGAGTGTTGACTACCAGGGAAGCCAGGGTAGGACACTACCTAAAGACTTACCGACGACGACTTCCACCGACGACGACACGCCGTTGTCTACTGGATCCTCTACTGACCCGGCTCTCGGCAACCTCTGCAACCACTCCCTGCTCCTCTCTATTTCCCCTACAGCCTCCTCAATCCCTCTCCCGCCTCACATGTCGACACTTGAACCTCTCGTTCCACCAAGGTGAGTTCTTTACTTATATAATATTACTAGATAGATATACTAACTTACTTATACAGCGGCATTGATGTACCATCCAACCCTTCATCTCCAATTGACTACTTTTACACTGCACCATCTTCGCCGCTCACAGACAATGGCACAGATGTACCATCCAACCCTTCATCTCCAATAGACCACCTTTACACGGCAACATCGGTGTGGCTCGCACCATATCCAGATCCCAATGCCTCACCCTTGTCCTACATGCACTCGCTGGTTGATTGGACCTTGACAAGTATGGCATCACCCGCTCTTGGTTCGGTTTCAAATTCGTCGCTACCATTCGTTGGAGCTGTTAGTTGGGTCGGTACTGAAGTGAGCTGTCTGTTTTCGCTCTACGCATGCCTCATCTAATCGGGTGTAACAGGCTGCACAGCATCCGTCCCAAACTACTGTCGTCAACGAGCAACCGATGTCGCCCACTGGAGGGCCTATCTACCAGTGCGGGTGGATGAACCTAGACGGAACAATATGCGGCCAAGAAGTTAGCGTTGCAACACTTTCGAAACACCTATCCGGCTCCCATGGTATCAAAGATATATCCCGCAATTTCCGTCTCACGTGCCAGTGGGGCTATTGCAGGCGAACAACAGGAATGAATAGGGAGTTCATCATTCGCCACATCCGTGAGGTACACTTGGGTATGAAGCGTCCCACTAGGAGGCGAGTGCAAGCACTGCATGTCTACTAGGACACCTCCATCACCTACAAACAATTCTTCTCTTCCTATTGTAGGGCTGGTCGATAGATCTTGCTACTCGTACTACAGTAAAGTTCGGTTTTCTTTCTCTAGTGTCACGAAAATATAGGAAAATAGACGTAATTAGTACTTGCAGTGTTGAAGGGCCTTGATAATAATCGATTGCTATTGCATGGTGGTCTGACCACTCGTAGCATGCTCGCTAGTGCTCCGCCCTCAAGTTCACGTGTTCCTCGCTGCCCTATTTTCAGAATCTGCGGCAGCATCCGTTGAAGGGCCCTCCCAGCGTTCTGATAGGCCTTTCAACCAAGACCGACTTAAGGCAATACTCTCCAATTCCGAGCCGTGGCATGCTCTGATTTGCCACTGGGGAGCTATCTCCACCCTCAGCCTAGTTCATGCCTGCAAGCAGGGCTTCATTTATACTCTTATGGTCGAGCTTCTCGGATTCGACGACAAACTGTACAAAGTGGATGTGTGTATGTTCGCGTGCCTCGGGGATGAGGGACGCTGGGTGCTGGGTGCCATGATGAAGGGTTATTTTCGTATCATGACTCTCTTGATTATTGCGCCCGAGGTAATAATGCCATGGGTTGCGTAGGCCAGGTGACGTTTTAATGCCAAGATGCCCGTTTGTGACCGGCCCGATCCTCGATTCGCAGTGCAGACTTTTTTTTTGCGCCTCGAGGTGCAAGGCGAGATTCGAAGAGAAAAACAAGAGCAGAAATAAATAAAGTAATACCTGAGAACGCCGTGATGCGGCGTGCATCACCAGCCGCATGGTCATGCTACGTCAGCGCCAGCGTCAACCAAGCGGATAAGCAATTCCCGTCATAACGAACGCTGTGGCCGCGGAACGATTCGGGTATTGGTATCCACGCGCCGGTGCGTAAACGTTCAATCCGCCGTTGGAAAGAGCCCTTTTGGCCAATCATATGTCTGAGCTGGCTCGAGCGATCACATCACAGAGTCCTCCTGAAACGTAACGAGCCATCTGTGCTCTTCGTAGCGAACGCTATTGCGGGTTGATTTAGATTCTGGTATCGATACCCCGCTTCATAAACGTACAATTCAAGTTCGCCGTTGGCAGGGACCCTTTTTTCCAATCGCGTCTGAGCCGTCCCCCCAAGTGATCGCGTTATAGGGTCCACCTGTAACGTTGTCACGTAACAGACTTGGGTCAGGACCCAGCGCTCAGCGCGCGAGCCGACGGCGATGGCTGGATGTCAAGAAAGCACGTATGTAAACGTTAGTCACTCACCCGCTAATACAGCATGCAGAGAAGTATGTATGTTGCCTCGCATTATTGTATGACGTTACCGTGCGGTCCGTACCGAACGCTCCCCACGGATACTAGGCATTTGGAAAGATGTGATTGGCAGACGGTCAACAAGATAGATGTCCTTGTAAAAGAAGTAAATGGGTTAGTGGCGTATATCCCGTCCCATTGTACTCGGAGCCCATCTTGATGGAGAAACTGAGAAAGAATGGGTGTGTTATTTCTTCCGAGCTGGCTGTTGAAACACAACGCTTCTTTGATGCACGGAATCAGTATCAATACCAATCATTCCATGTTCCTCGGGGCAGTGTCTTTGGAATGGAGTCCTTCTAACATGCCCATTGGGTCTACTCCATGATGAATTCGTCGTTCAATATTTGAAGTAGAAGCACTGTGGCCGTGCAAGGTGTGGGGAGTTGGTTGTCAGCAAGGTGTATCACAAGTTAGTGTCTGACCGCTGTATAGTATTGTGCAGGAGGGTCTCAACGAGGCATTGTTCGGAATTACCATCTTGCACCGTTTAGTCAAGGAAAGGAGCGCCTGTTAGTCCATGCCAGCCTGCTAATAAGTATCCAAGACATGGGAGCGTGGCACAGTCTAGAAGCGGCAGATACCTGATCAGTAACCTAGAATAAGCCCGGATCAATTGCTGGCACAATAATGGACACGCCAGCGTCGCGCCACACATCGCAGACAATGAACAGCCGTCACTTGAAGCAACCAAAACCGTTGCAAATCGGAATCTACTGACTCGTATCGCAATCACGACCTCGTTACGGACGGCGTACGCCTGGACTCCCGAGGCGGTCGGTTGAAACCCCATTCAGCGCTCCCATTCCCACCCCTCTCTTGTCCACTCCGGCATCTCCGTTTCGAAAGAGCCCAAGCTCAGCTCGTACTTGTGCGCATGCAGAAAGATGTAGAGCTTCTCCGGCTTCGGATCCGGATGCAGTGGCAGGTAGCATTCAGAACAGTAGAGCGTTCCCGTGACTGGGTCCGCTTCAGGTTCGGGCGCAACCAGCGACGGGAGCTGAGCGGTGGCGTCTTGCCAAGTCACCTGCACAGGATCTTCAGATTTGGACTGTGCCAGGGTATCGTCAGCATCGGCAGTGATTAGTGCCCTGTGTATACTTTCGGCATGGAGTACGCGCGTCACAGGGCGCTCTACGGGGTTTCCCGTCGGAACCTCACTCTCATCCAAGCGTTCAGATGCTTCCTTGGCCAGTGGTCCTGGTTTAATAACGCTATTCCCACCCCTCTTCCGCCTGTTCTGTGGCGGCAACGGTGGAGGCCGGCGGAAGTGTCGCGGCGTCAGCGCACCCTTGGCTCTAAAAACAACATCACGCCATCGGCTCCAATCCTCGTCTTCGTCCTAGGAGGAAGGAAAGAAGAACAGGACGTAAGTGTCATTCTCTCTCACGAGAACAGAACAAGTTCCCCGCCTCTCCCATAAACGGAAACGGAATAAATATAGCACAAGTCCCAGAAAAAAGGACTGACCTTCATATTTCTCAAACGTGTGATGACCTGAACAGCCTCGGCAGAGAGAGGTACAGGAGAGCCCATCCCGATGTCGTGCCCAGTCTCTCTTGGAAGTAATTTCCTCGGAGGTGGGTGCGCCTCATTGTTTCCGCCCTCGGTTCCGCTCTCGTTGTTACTCGAGTAGGGTTTAGCGCCTCCACATGTGGTGCTTGCAACCAATGACTCGGGGCTATCGTCATTCTTGAGATGATCGGGTGGAACGGGTGCCAAGCGATCGGTAGTAGGTGTAACATCGATGCCGTTCTTGCCCAAATTGGGGCCCTGTGTATAAATTACGTAGGTGAGTGCACGGTCGAATTGGGCCCAAGTATGCGGGGGAAGATATTGCAGGTCACCAGAAATGGTAAGGTCAAGGACGCACGTGTCCACCATTCGGCCGTGCGGAAACAGATCGAGACTTACCCATATTCGCTCTTCGGAGTACACTGGGTCATTGGCAATGGAATGTCCGAGGTATTGGAGATGAACCCTTATCTGGTGGGCTAATTCATGGTTGTGTAACAGCGTCGATATAAGAGGAAGGGGTGTCAAGTGAAACAAAAGAGATGACGGCACCAACAGAAAACAACAATAAGGCCAGAAGAAAATGGATAATAACTTTCACTCACATCGACCCGTAAATGGACGACCTAATGGAAGAAAAACGCTTGAGTAATTCAATGGTGAACACATGGGTAGAGACCTACAGCGGAGGACGCTCGTATCGGTATTAGCGTCGTAATGGATCCTCTCAAACACTGTTTTGGCAGGCTAACGAGAATTAGCACTAATGGGTAAAACAGCGAAAACCATACCTTTCCTTCTGGATGTACGATATTGAGTCCCATCTGCCTGTCTACGGTCAATAATGGCACCTCACAGACAACTTGCTCCCTGATAAAATCAATACATCAACATAATATTGAAAAAATCCATGAACGGAACGCACGCAGGGAATTCGCCTTTACATCTTGCGACATATTCCTTTCTCACCGTTCCATTCATGAATTCACTTGTAAGAGATCGTGCGAGATCGGCATTTAGCGGTATTATCATGAGACCAGAAGTTAGTCTATCTAATCTATTAATAGCTATGTAAGGCAGCCGAGCATGAGGAACGGGAGAAACAACACGGTGAATGGGACGCACTGTACACTTTTTCAAATCCGAAGTCATGCCGCAGCATTTCGACAAGACTGTGTCTGTAATACCGGCCCGATGCATGAACAGGCTACCATTGGTCTAGCGTGCGGATGTTGTTGACAAGAATAGAACAGGGTGACATACAATGCTTCCAGGCTTATCGATCACGATGAAGTCCCGTTCTTTGTCGTGCAGCACGATCTTGACTGGGGTAGCGGTGACGGGAGGCTCGTGTCGATGGACAACGTTCCTTGAAACACGTCCGCGGGATCAACAATGAACACTCCGCTTTTATTGCGGAAAAGTCCTCACTCGATACGGTCGCCGTTCCTGACGACCGTGTCCGGCTTTGCAACCTTTCCGTTGATTGTTGTGACACCTGACTCCAGAGCGTACCGCTACGTAAAAAGGTACAGCTATCAAGATAAAGCGACTGAGACGGACAGCGCACGCACATAATATTCCATACTGCGATCCCGGAACTCAGTGGAAACGATTTCTAATATCTCCCTTCCAAGCCAGCGCTCCTTTGCCATGGTCGTGTACGGGTACCAGTATGGAGGCATTTTTTTGAGACCACCACTTCTGGTGGCGGGGATAACGACCTGAGAGGGCTGACGCTGATCCAGAGTTCCAGACATGGAGGCGTTGATGAAGCGGGATAGAACGTGTCTGAACTGGTCGCGCGAAGAGAGACTGGTCAGCGGCAGTTGCTCGCGCGATTGGAGCTTGAACTGGTAAAGGTTCGCCAGGACGAACTGCCGTTTGGACAGGAACTAACATGAAACACGTATTAGCAGTGAAAAGAGAAGAAGGAAGGAGGGCGGACGTAGAACAAACGGCAAGTCCGATGGCAGGAATCTTTGATGCGTGTTATTTTGGAGCAAGTAATATCCAGTGGCTGTGTCGTCCGCTAATTTTTAGCAGCGTTTGGAACGCCAGGGACAGAGTGACAGGAACCAAACAGATTTTCGTGCCCGTAAGCTGTGATTACAAGCGCTATGGCCTCTGCCTTCCGATCGGGAGCCATCGCCGCCGTTCATAGAAACCTGTGCCCGCCCGGACCTTAATGAAACTTGAACCATTCCGCAAACCTAATCAAGCATCCGTCATTTTCCGTCCACCGTTCCGTCTACGCCGGAAGAGAGAGAGAAACGTGGATGTGACTTCTGGGGTTTATCTTGATTCCTGACCGATCTGCATCTTGTATCCAACGGTACCGTTTTATTTAATTTTTCCTTATGGACCACAAGGACACATTCCCCGCCATGTCGGTCGGGTTACTGGTCTCGGGGTCTCGACTGTTTTTAGATGGCCGATCGCCCGTCACAGCGTTCGGCGACTGGAAAGGGGTGTCACATCATGACAGGTTCACTCTGATTCCATCATCAAGGTTAGCTGTCAACATAGTACCAGTACATGTACCTGTACCTTTCGCCCGACTTTTTTGTCCGCTCACGAGCGGCGAGGCATGTGGGAACAGCCCAGGCTATTCAGCATGTATGTGGGATTTTATTTCATCGATCACAACAAAGATCTGGCGTATACTGGTATGTACAACCCAAGAACATTCCACTCTTGGCCATGCCTGAGAATACTGACGGCAACATAACAGTTCATTTCCTGTAAAGTCTGGAATGCTGACACAACCCCTCGTAGACATTTCCACATGATGGTGATACAAGGCTGTCCAAAGACTGTACGTACGAGCTGACGAATTACTGACGGACTCCGGGAGGTCATTTATGTTCGGAAATAACCAACCGACGGCGTTTGCGATGCTCAAGATCTATAAACGAAATACTATAGATATCCCAGCAGGTCCAACAGCACTCCACCGATATCTTTTCCCCCGCCCGCCATCATGGGAAACAAGTACTCTTGCATACGGTCTGCGCGGGACGATTGCCCTCAGATTAATGTTATCAGTCCCCCTCTCCCCGTCTCTCGTGTCACATTGAAGTCGCACAGATCTCACCCTTCTCTCGCCAAATCTTTCTCCTCCAACGACACCGACTACGAGAAGGATCATTCTCGCGCTGATAGTAGTGACTTACACTCTTACACCCCTCCTCGCGTGGCTCCCAGCATCCCAATCCCCCCTCCTCCCTCTGTCCTCCGCCCGTCTCTATCCGCATATATCCCACAATCACAGCTGGCATCTCTGGGGGGACAAGCGGCCCATGCCTATTCAGTCTTCCTGAAAACGTACCCAGAATATCAGAGCACATGGATCATAGATACTCTCCGGAGAACTGATTTTTCAAGGCTCGATCGGGTGGGGGAGACCTATGTCGACTATATGGGTGGCGCTCAACACCCTGAGAGCCTCGTCCACGTCCATAGCGATTTTTTGACACAGAGCATCATGGGTAATACCCACTCAGTTAGTAACAGGTACGCACAGTCAGGTTCTCGCAGAAATATTCCGATCTCAGTTCGCCATGTGGAACATAGTTCCAAATTGTCATCGAGATGCGCAGACGAAGCCAGGGATATGGTGCTCTCATTCTTCCAAGCGCCCAGGGGTTATACCGTCATCTTCACTGCAAACACAACGGCTGCCCTCAAGCTCGTCGGAGAAGCCTTCCTCTTCCGAGAAGGCAGTTCTTTCATTCTTGGTTCTGATTCCCACAATAGTGTGCATGGAATCCGGGAATTCGCGGTGCGAAGAGATGCTCATGTACACTATATCCCCTCAACACCTACTGGTGGCTTTGACCCGTCGGCCGCCAAGGTAAGCCGGTTTCATTTGCGCATATGCGTTGTTCCCTCTCTGATTCTGGTGTATAGGATATCCTTCGAAGTAACCGATCAAACCCTTCGTCATCGCCTTCACTTTTTGCACTCACTGGCCAATCAAACATTTCCAATTTCAAAAATCCGTTATCAATCCTCCACTATGCTTCGTCTCTCGGATACAACACTCTACTTGACGCAGCTGCCTTGGCGCCCACATCTGTGATCTCGCTGACTGAAACCCCTGTCGATGCCATGGCTGTTAGTTTTTACAAGATGTTCGGATACCCTACTGGCGTAGGAGCTCTTATCGTCAAAGAAAGCTTCCTTGCTACCCTGGAGCGACCCTGGTTCGCAGGCGGGACAGTAGATGTCGTACAAGTTCCCGGAACACTGGTTACGAGATCATCTTCGCTGCGTGAACAGTTCGAGGTTCGCATCTTCCCTTAAATTGTTGTTAATAGCTGACTGTATGCCCAGGACGGGACAGTTAACTATCTAACCCTTTCGGCGGTTACTGACGGCCTCCGATTTCTGACTGCTTACCTCCCCTTCCTTCCGCTCCGCTTATCGTGCTTGATGCATTTCTTGACCTCATCGATGGCTGAGCTACGCCATGACACGAATGGGATGCCCGTGGTCAAAATTCTGTCGAGGTTGCCCTCTCGGCGTCTAAAATCAATCGGCGAACAGTCTGACACTGGGTCGACCGTCGCTTTCATCGTCCTTTCCGTGCGTAATCTTTACAATCGCTCGCGCGAGAACGCACTCACTCATATTCTCCAACAGCCGACCGGTGGTATGTTGCCAAACAGCTTCGTCGAACATGTCGCCACGACGCAGAATATTTCCCTGCGCACGGGCTGCATGTGCAACCCAGGCGGAGCCTCGGCACTACTCGGCATTGAGCAATTTATGGATCGGCTGTGCGAAGGGTCGACGCTCAAGGACCTCGAGTCGCTCGTCGGGCGCGAGCTGGGCGTCATCCGTGTTAGTCTCGGGATTGGGAGCGACTGGGGGGACGTGTGGCGGGTGGTTCAATTTTTGGAAGGGTTCGGAGACGAGCGTCTGCGGACGGCGTGGTGGGACGCGTGGACACAGGTGCCGATCGGCCAGGCGGTGTGATATCTCCTGATCTCGTGATCTTTGCAGACATGGCTATCCGGTTCCTCTTCTCTCCTTCTTTTTTAATCGTTCTTATTGTTTTTCTCTTTATTCTCATTTTCCACTCCTCGAAATTCGGAAACTTTGCCAGCTATCACGTGTTGTGGATTGCTTTTTTCGCTCTTGAAAGGGACCCCAGTGGAGACATAGAATGGGAACAACGAAATTTCAATCAACTATCTGTACAAACCCCTTCTATTCGCTTTCTTACGAGCACATTGCGATCATAGATTGTAGTAATATTTTCTTCAATATCGGATCTACTTATGTAGTATGGTTGTAAAGGCTCTGGAGTAGCCGGTACGGCAAGCACAGTTTGTCCCTCGGCTCCGAGTTGAGATCGTTCGCCATACTCCGCATGCACGCAGAACTTACAATCGAGCTGGAACTAGGATACAAAAAGAAAGCGTTACGAGACGTATGTCGCATGGTCAACTAACCTAAACCGTCCCCCCCGGGCCCCGTGGCGTCGACCTTCCACCAGAAACCTAAACCCAATCGGGTAACCGTCCCTGCAGACCCTGAACCAAGCCACCGCGCTCACGCTCCGTTTAATCAAGCGACCTCGCTGGGCGGCTCATCGCACCGTGCCCCTCGTTCCTGCTTCCTCTCGTCCTTGCCGTTTCCCTATTCCTCTTCCTCCCCCTCATCATCATCATCCTCGTCCTCCCCCTCGTCTTCCGATACCTCCAGCCCAACCTCCCTCATCCGCGTCTTGTCCCGCCTCCTCTTCGTACTCATCTCGTCGAGCAGCACGAGCAGATCGTCCTGCTCCTTCTCCATGTCCTTTTTCTTCCCCTCGGCCACTTGCAGGGCAGCGTCGAGATCCGCGATCCGCATCTGAAGGTCCTTGACCTTTTATGGCAAGGTCGACGTCAGCGGCGCAGCCAGCCAGAAAGGAAAAAGAGGGCTGCGGGGGTATGATATTATCCCGAACGTACCTGCGCAGAAGAGCTGGCGGTGAGGTCTTTGAATTGGGTTTGAAGCGTTTCCACCTCGGTCGCTTGAGCGCGAATCACGTCGCGCAGCGAGCTGATCAACATGGCAGATTCTGCGCTAGGGCCTACGGTTCCGAACCATCCATGTGTATGTGTATTGATGATGCAGAAAGAGAGGGTGAGATTATGCACTCTCGCGATGAACGCAGTAAAAGAAAACAACCTACCCGAAGATGGTGTAGAGGACATCACGTTCGGATCTGCAGTCAGCCCGCGCTGCACCGTGTCTGGGTCACCCCGCAAACGCAGGCAGTCAGTCCGTTTTCCACGTGATCACTAGTTATTACTTACAGTGGTTTGATTTCCAGAAGTCGACAAACGCCCAATCGAGCCAAATCTCGCCTTCTTGTTGCCCGTTGGGGCCGACGCCGGTGACCCCAGTTGACATCCGAGAGGATATGACCATCGATTCAGGAGTGACAGACTTGAATCGATTATCTTCGCGGAAACGCGTCATCTGACCTATCAGCGCATCAACTCCGAGCCGAGAAATGATCGGGTGGATCGTCGATCTGTTGGCAAGGGAAAGAAACAATATGCAACGGCGAGCATATCGGCTATGTGAACGTGCAAAAGGGACATTAAAGGATGCATCACCGACCGTGTTATCTCCCCAGGTTCGCGGTTAAATTCATAGCATAATCCCAGGAGAAAGGCACAGAGGCCAGGAACGAGGCTTTCGGTTTCCGAGGTTTGATTGATGGGTTCCACAAGCTTACACGGCGAAAAACGGTTCGTCAAATGAGCGTAAATGAAACCGCATATAGGCTCACCACGCCCAATCCACCAGCATCGAGGAACTCCCTGACGGCCTTGGGGTCGTCCCAGAGCCACTGTGCTAGTAAACAAAGGTACCCCGAGATGAGCCGTTCCCACTCTCCTACTCCCTTCTCGTTCGCAATGTCTACTCGGGACTTTGATAAGAAGGACAACGAGAGATTTTCAACGAAGAGCGGGATAAGGCTTTGTGGTACATCGTCCTCGTCTGAGTCTGGAATACCGGGTGGTGGAGGGGCACCATCAGCTGGGATGAAAAACTGGCCTTGGCCAGGCGTAGAAGGTGGGAGAGCTGGAGTGGGTTTTATAGATCGTGCCAGTGTCTTGCAGCGTGGTGAAGATGCGAGCAAACGCGCGAAAAGGAGGGTGGCAAAGTGGGTCGTTGTAACATTCATTACATTAAGCGGGGAGCTGGGTGGAATACACAATGCATGGAGAAGTGGGGAAACTGTCAGGTTTGACTTGGGATCTGTGATCGGAGTTAGTGCAATGAATCTGTCAGGATATCCAAGAGGGGCCGCACTTTCCGGAGGTATCATGCCTTGGATGATGGCTTGCTTGATCTCCTCTTTGCGGACAAAGTTCTTTGGAATATCATGAATCGACAAAGGCCATGAGTAATATAGAAGACTTACATCAAAAACATTGAGAGCAGCCCCGCGCAGCTCGAGCGCATCCTTCAGTCGTCTGTCACCGTACATACCATTGTACTCTCCATGTAAGGCGAGCTCCACGAGCACGTCGAGCGCAGATGCTGGCTCTAATCTGTCCCATTCTTCCCCATTTGTTTCGGGAACAGGCATATAGGGCGTCAAAACGACTTCAGACAAGGAAAATGCAAGGTTGTTTGGTAGTAAACGCAGAGCCTATTTGACATGAGACAAGGGTATGCGATCGATCGAGGGATTACCTGATTCTTCACGGGAGTAGGGGCATTTGAGGCGAGCGCGAGCTCTATAAAACATCGGACATACGGCAGCCTCTCTTGATTCTACAATACACTCGATTGAGATGATAGAGGGGTGATAGGGATCATACTGACGCTGCTGCCCTTGGAACCAACAAGCATACCCATGATCCCGACCGTGAGACCTACGTTGGTAGTCTTTTGTTGATCCCAAAATTGCAACGCGAACTCCTGGGGAGGAGAGTCTTGCAGTTGAAGATTCGGTGGAAATAGTAACAAGTTGCATAGGAGGGCAGGCAGCGATGTTTCACGGAAATAACTCTGTCTGAATGAGTATCTGCGAGCAAGTGAAGAGTAGGATACATACCTGGTTCGAAGCATTGAAGCGCAACAAGCCATCTACACATCGCAGTGCGTCCTGAGTGATGACGCCACCTTCGATCCCACCCTCCTGCGTCACAGTGTTGAAGAGCTTCTCGAAAGCACCCTCGAAAGCAAGGACTTTCTGGATGTCCGGACTTTGAGAAATCAAGTGTTGTACTACGACGATACTTTCTAGTAGAATCCTCGTCAGTTCTATGAAGAAGCAATGCCATTTCGATAGGTCTCTTCACTCACCATTTCGTATGATTTCACGTTTGTCCTCCAACACCGATATGAGGCTGGGCGCGCCATTGGGTGCCTTGAGAAAGTAACCTTGAACAACCGACCGCCTGTTTTGAAGGAGAGTCCCCAAAAACTGAAGGGTCGCATATCGAACGTAGAAATGTGAATTGCTGAGAAGGCCGAACAGCGTGTGCGTCGGTTGCTCGTTGGCGAGAAATTGGTCTGTATGCTTGAGACTGAGCTCCTTCGATGCCTCGTCCACCTCGCACAGGTGTTGCAACGCTTCGAGCACGGCTTTCCCAATGTCTGCATCGATCTCCACGTCGTTTTGCAAGACTTGAATCAGGCCGGGTAACGCTCTTTCGCCAACCTCTGCTTTGCAATCTCGCGTTAGGCCCTTGAGTGACAAGACCGCAGCGCGTCTGTCGGCCAGAAGCGTCGATGGTGAGAGCCGATCGCTGAGCTTGGCGATCGTGTCCGTTGGTAATTGCGGCGCGCCCGTGGGCCCTCGAAGGGCAATGTAGGTTTGGGAAAAAAATTCCATGCGAACCCTATACTAGTAGCTAGTCGTTGTCGTCGTGGCACAGTCGTGTTCGGAAAGACAAAATGTCGTAAATAGAAACGCGACTTGCACCGCTTGTCAATGTTATCCACCAACCAACGTCCAACATGATACATTCAAGGAACGTAGTCTCTGCCCCATTTACTATTCTCTGCTGGTACGCTTTTATCCGCGGTGCCGTGCTTTCTCACATCCACGGCATTTAGTGTGAACTACAGATACCCGATTATCTTTGGACTATCCGGTTCGGGCACACGAGAGTAATTTTGTTCGTCAAGCACGGACCCACGCTCCTCTAAATACGATCAGTTCGACCGAGTTGCCTGCGGAGTCGAGTCTCCTGACCCCAAGATGTAAAGCACCATGACAAAAAGGGACTTTTGTGGGTACACCGAGTTCCCCCGGTTTCAGCCGTCGACTTTCTACCTTGCTACGCGCCTCTAATGTTGCCAGAAATATTCTTTGGGTTCCCTCTTAGAGCACCTTCTTGCCCCTCTTGAGAAATCGAACATCCGATGGATCGGCTCGCACCCTTGGCTGCATCATATTGTCATTGTCACGAGGGAACTCAGGACCATACATTTACCCTCAGATTCCATCGACGTTGACCCACACTTCTCGTCCACCATGACGTCCGGCTTCGTAGTAGCTGGCCTGACGGCTCTGGTCCTCGCTTATGTCTTGTTTAAGCGTTCCACTTGCTCTGCTTTGGCCAAGATCCGCGGCCCTAAGTCATCCTCATTCATACTTGGTAGGTTTCTCCTGTGTTTGTCTCCAATTGCTGACGTTATCCAGGAAATTTGCTCGAGCTATTCCAACGTCCGGTCGGTCAAGCCGACTTCGAATGGCAGCGCCTCTATGGGGACGTCGTGCGTTTCAAGACTGTCTTCGGAGCAAGTACAATCAATCGCATCTATTATGCTAGTGTCTGATTCGATTACTTGATGATTTTCAGGGAAACCAGCTCCTAGTCGCTGACCCGAAAGCACTCCAGACCATATTTAGCTCGTCTGCATACCGTTATGCAAAGCAACACAACCTCCGTATTATATCTCGAATGATAAGTGGAAATGGAATCACCTGGGCCGATGGTATTGTAACATACTCGGCCTTCTGAGTGTTGAATGATAAGGTTTTGATAGGCGAGGATCACAGGCGACAAAGGAAGATTCTTCTTCCCGGTTTTGGCGCTCCAGAATCCAAAGCTTTCTTAAACATTTTCCAGGAGTGTGCCGAATCTGTATGTTTACGTGTGTCACGTTCTCGCTGTCGCCCACCGGTCTCACCTCCTGCGTAGATGTGTACCAAATGGATGGAAATCATTGGGAGTAGCAGCAGTCAGAAAGCCACCATCAATATTCCGACTTGGTTCTCCCGTGCAACACTCGATGCGATTGGCCAATGTATGTGGTCGTCACCATACGATATGATTTGACGTACAAACTACCTCCCCAGCTGCATTTGACGTCCAGTTTGACACTATCCACAATGATAGTCACCCACTGGTTAGAACATATAATAATATGATGTTAGTTCTCCAACGGATCGTAGGTTCCGACTGCCATGTGACGGTTTGTTTCCAGGAGCGATATTTTCGGGCGTCCCTCCGCACAACAAATCTTTGTACAAGCAGCTTCGATGTATGTTCCATCCCGGATACTTGAGTGGCTCGCGGATCACGGATCAAACCCTCGGCTCGAGCGCGCCCGCAATGTGAAAAAGAAGGCCACGGAGGTGGCAAGGGATCTGGTCAGGGAGAAAGCCGAGAGCCTGCTAGCGGGAAAGGGAAACCGGGATATCTTCAGCTTGCTGGGTAAGTGATTTGTATCTTAGTTGCCGGCGTCTCTTAATGTGTTACAGTCAAAGCCAACATGGATACGGAGGCAAAGAACAAACTAACTGAAGAGGAATTATTGGCTCAGATGCGGTGAGCACCATAGTTTGATCCGAGTTTCCATTCGTTACTAAATGATCATCAGGACGATTCTGTTTGCAGGACATGAAACCACGTCAAATACCTTAAGCTGGATCCTTTTGGAGCTTGCGCGGAACCCCGAAATACAAACCAGACTGCGCTCTGAAATCCGTGCGACAGAAGCTGCGATCCGAGCACGTGGAGAGACGCATTTCACGACGACTGACTTTGATTCAATGCCTTACACTGCAGCAGTGATCAAGGTGCATTGCTTGCGACTTCCTGTGGTTCAGCCTTGACTCATTGCGCTTCTTTGTTAGGAAGGATTGCGGTATCACGCAGTCGTGCCTCATGTTCAACGTATCGCCAGTAGAAACGACATTCTTCCACTTTCTCAACCAATTACCACCGAATCGGGTGAAGTGATTAATGAAGTCGTCGTCCCAAAAGGGACTCGGATTGTGGTTTCTATCGCAGCGTACAATCGGTTAGTCGCACCCCTTCTCATCATATCATATCACATCACTCAAATAGTGCCAATATCAGTAATAAAGAACTCTGGGGCGCGGATGCACACAAGTTCAACCCTGATCGATGGTTGGGTGGCACGGCAAGCGGAAAGAAATCCATATCTATTGGCGTCTATTCAAACTTGTGAGGTGTACCTGTTTGTCGTTTTGGGACCGGTCCTGACAGCTCCCCTCCCCTTAAAACGACTAACAAAAACTGCAGAATGACATTCCTCGCTGGTGTCCGTTCGTGCTTGGGATGGCGTTTTGCGTACGCCGCCTTTTTTGCGATTATGCAGGATAGACACTGAACGTATTTGCCTACAGCATAGTCGAGATCCAGGCCTTTCTGGTAGAAACGATTGGAAAGTTCGAGTTTGCGATGACAGATCAAGCTGAAAGAGTTCACCGTGAGTTGTCTTTAGTCATGGTTCCGATGGTTGAGGGTGAGCTTGAACGCGGTTCCCAATTGCCATTGATTGTCTCGCTCGCCTCTCGTGAGGAGGATGATTGAGAAGACATATCGAGCATACCATAGTGCGAGATTGTCAAAGTTACAATTCAATATAGTTGCATCGTCGAGATCATCTGTTTTGGAATCAGGCTCCTGAATAGATTGCTGGATTAATGCTATGAAAAGTAAGTACTTATTCAGATATAATTCAGCACTAGATTACTATATGCCACTTTTGGCTTGAACTCGATTGTGAAAAGGGATAACAATATCTCAAGGAAGGATGATGACGAAGAGGATCTTCCTGCCGAGGTGGCAATTGAACCCGGGAAGGTGCGTTTAACAAAGTCCGACCGGAACTCTACGAACTCCTGCTTCCTTCTGTTTCGAGGTACGTCCACACATGGCATAGTGCCCAGCTGACGGTTCTTGAAATACCCAATTGAACAACTCTTACAGGCATGTTGAGTCGGAAGACTCCCTTGTCCCGACTCCCGCGGATGCAATGCATTCTTTTCTTGATCACTGATAGGCGAGTCGGGATTTTGCGAGCCGATCAATGACACTGATTCAATACCATCTGCTCTGGATCTCTTTATGTTCTCCCTCTCATGGCGTCCGCCGCCGTTTCAACGTGAATATTCATTCTGTTCATGTGCACAGGGGAGAATGGAACCACGAGCGTTCAAGACCGACAACGCCAGCCGACCTATCTATTGTTTTTCGAGTTGGTAATGGCGAGAAGAGCATTATCGTCAATTGCGACCTTGGCGCAATTCCGGCGGAGTACCTGCATCGTGATCTTGATACATCTACCATACATGAGAAGCACAGATTGTCGATGAACCGAGAAATTGTGCAGGTACTTATGCCTTCTACTACAAGAATCGGTACTAGTGTGAGAAAAGAGCAGCAGCGAATGATCGTGTGGTAATTGGCGTTGTGGCGTAATTGTCAATATCTGCGGCAGTGTAACAGAACCTGTCAATGGCCCTGGGACGACTTGAGGCCCAAAAAAAGACATGGCCCAGGCTGTCTGTGTCCGGTACGTCGGCCAAGGTTCTCGGGAGTTCGCATCGCTCACTGCATGTTTTGATGAACTTTTTCAGGCTTAGCGCAACTGGCGGATGCCAGCAGCCTCAGGCTACAACGTCCTCTTCTGTAATGCAGTAAATTGATCAATGCAACATTCCCTTCGTCCAGTACCTGTGAACGATGCACACAAGGAACAGTTCAGCCAGCTGCCTTCAAGGTGCAGTCCATAAAGTTCACTATTATAAAATTTGAACGGTAAGTGCTCCATGTTTACGAACATCATCCTGTGTCCGGATCCCACACTATTCCCACTCCGCTGCTCTCGTTTCATCATGCTTGAAGGGTTGAACGCTCGATCTCTCCACTTCAGCCTATATATCCCCAAGCTGAGTCAGTCTCAGCAGCCATGGAAGGGGACATTTATCTCCGACGGATGCCTGGCCAATGAGTAATCGTGTCGTAAAACATCTCTTCTGCAAACCAATAGGTCCACAGACTCTTACTCCTAGATATCTTTTATAGCGATGCAAAAGTTGCGCCCTTGCTGTTCCGATCCCTTTGAATGCTTTAGATATTGTAGGGTAAGTCGAAAGGACTCATCTGGAACACGTGCGATCTGCTTCTGATACCAAATTCTCTTTTGTCTAGACCACATCCCGCCGGCGGTTGTGATATAGCCGGCTGTCTGGCCATCGGTGGGGAGTTCATCGTCGATCTCAGAAGGATGGTCCACGGAGACATCTAATCTCCGAAAGACAATAGGATCTTTACGAATATCAGGGGATACGGAAAGAACAGCAGTGAACATATAGACCCGGATATCGCACCAAGTGACAAATGTGGAAGTGATGATGAAGCAAAGTTTCATATATGTCTGGGTCCTCCCAGTTTGTCGAAACGGTTTGTATCGAGGGATTCATGTGCTTTCGTTCGAACGCGTCGGGTAAAGTGTTGTGTGCGTCTCTTTAGAGCGATGATGCTGATGATGCTCCGCCTCAGATCTCCTAGCTGCACGTATACGAAGGTAATCCATCATCTACTCTTGAGAGCACTTTCAAACTATTAAACAATGTTTCTACCTCTCACCTTCAACTTCATAGAAACTGAGTCAACCCCTATAGACACCTCGATAAATAGGCTGGGTCGGGACCGTCCTCTCGTGCAGTTTTAGCCCCTGTCCTCATACCTTTGCCATAACAACATGCCTTTTGAAGAGGACGTCAGACGTGAGCCCCTTCTTCTGGCCGAGGTTATGTATTATAACCACCACTGCAAAAGTACTGCACACCTACGACCGTAATTTGAACTCGTCGTTGCCAATCCCAGAAAGGTGCATTGTTCTTCCCTCATGTTGCATTCTTATCCTCACGACTTCCATTGACAGTGACTATCATCGATTCGGCTTGCATGGAAGACATTCAATTGAAGATAGCATGTCCTGTTTGCTTCATGTGCAACCCGAGTGGAAAATAAATCCATTGTAAGTACGAGCGAACAGTCTAATTTGGTTGTATTCTGTATTTAATCATCTTCCTAGTCATGATCACGATGTCATTGAAGCCAGCCGTGTAGCCAAGTAAGCATCTGCGACTTGCACCGAAGTACGGCTTGCCCTGATATATAGTACTAGTATACATACATCCCATGACCTCATATCGTGGAACTCATTCAACCTACAACCGGTTTCGGAATCACATCCCATCCAGTGCTCATCCACCGGACTGACCGAGGTCCACGGAAACCGCATGTGGTTGAACCTCTATTCCACCCACGACCGCCGATGGAATGTTACTCCTGGTCACGTCGCGGTCTATCCCCGTGGCACTCCATGTCCGATTTCATCAGACCAGCAACCTTTTCTCTCCTTACCTGACCAGCAGAATGGTGTTCTTTGGGATCACTCTCTGGACCCGGGCCAGCCTGAGTCAATGACGACTTATCCATCCACTGTGTGTTCTTCACCCATGACGTACTCTCAATACTCAAACGCAACTAATGGCAAGAATACCGCAAAACCATTCATTCCACATCTTCCTTCTGCACATTGTGATTCCCTTGCAATGTCGACTTGGCATCCAGAGACTGCTCATTCCTGCACTTCTATTTGTCGTGTATCACACCGTGGCTCTGTAGGCTCATCTTGTCGTGGACGTGCTGCCCGTGTTATCGGGTACGATGGGCTCTGGATTGACGAAGAAGAGCTCCTCAACTGCCTGATGGAACCCGAAGGACCCCTCAACCTTCACCAGTGTCGCTGGGAGGAGGACCAGTCACCGTGTTACCTATGGATCAGAGGTGACAAGTCATACATCAACATACACACCCAAAAGTGGCATGGGGGAAAGCCTGGTGGGGAGAAGATCCTGGTCAGATGCCGTTGGTCTGGTTGTGGGAAGACGATGTTGAAAGAGTCAATTGCGAGGCACATTGTCAGAATCCACATGGGCGAGGTATGGGAATGTCAGGGCTGTGGAAAACGGATTGCTAGGAACGATGCTTATGTGCGGCATGCTGCGCGATCGGATTCGGAGGAATGCCGAA